>VZSZ01002475.1:329911-353196 GCA_013398815.1 Ibidorhyncha struthersii
CATTCTGCTCCCCATCCCTGTCTTCTAGCTCAGGGGTCTGGGTACTCAGGGAACAACTGGTCCTACTGCTGAAGACCGAGGCAAAGACAGCATTAAGTAGGCATTAAGGGTTTCTCAAACTATGAGCCACAGAGTGAGTGGAGCCTCAGGTGGGGCTGGAAGGGACCAGGGGCATGTGGGTGCATTCTGGGGGGAGGAAGGAGCATATCGGGTATGTCAGGAGCCTCGTCACTTCAGGAACTGCAGCCCCCAGCTCCTCAGCCCACGGGGCAGCGTGCACCCCATCAGTCATCCTACTACAGTGCTGACTGCACCCAGATTAAAATAGCATCCGAGGAGGAGGGGGGTGAAATGGAGAGCTGTGTCAGCCAGCAGGACCCATGGCTGGGTGGTTCAGGTGGGCATCACCACGAAGGCGGCTGTGCCTTGGTGACAAAGAGCTGCTCCAGCATGTGAGGGCAATGGCTTTGGTCGCAGCCCTGATTTCTCAGGCACTGCGTGCCCCAGGGCCAGCTCTGGGAGCAGGGCTCATCGTGGCCAAGGTGGAGGTGAGGACCAGCCAGGTCCGTATCTGAGTGCCAGAGCCCAGCAGCTTCACCCTGAGGACTGAGGTTGGCACAAAGATGAGTGCCCAGAGCTCCCCTCGCTCCAGGCAAGAGCAGGAGCAGGGGACAGGAGGGGGGACACCTGCAACAGGGTCATCCCAAAATGGCTTGAGCCTCCACCGTCCCTCTTGGATACATGCCCCACCTGTCCTTGTGGCACTGGGAGCAGTCCTGCAGGTTTCTTGTCAAAGGACAACAGAGCACAGGGTGATATGAGAAGCACCATCCAGCCCATGCACTGTTTGAGCCTGTTTCAAACAACCCTGTGCACCAACATCCTTAACAACCTGGGTCACATTCAAGCCACCCACAGCAGACACCTACCCTGGGTACCTCAGCTAACTCCTCATCGCTATTCCGGGAGCCTGCGGGGAGTCCTGAATTGCTCATGTCTTTCTTGATCTTACACCCACCTACACGTGACAGCTCAGAGGAGCCCTCAAAGTGCATGTGAGGGATACAGCGCACTGTTAATCCACGCCCCCGGGCAGAGAGGTGTGAACAAAGCCTGCATGAGCAAGGCAAAGGCAGCCAGCAGCTCTCAGCAAGCTGGCAGCTGCCTCCAAGGCCTGCAAGCAACAGTATGAGCATGGAGAAAGCATCCCCGGTGCTCTTCAGAGCCTCCATGTTTTGCAAAGGAGGAGGAGGGCAGGAAGGTGGCCCAGAGCAGGGACAGGCAGGGGCTGCAGTACCCGTGTCTCCATCAGCACAAATCCGCACCCAGGGATTACCCTGCCCAGAGCAGGGGATGTATTTGTCATATGACACAAAACTGGGAGGAGTAGCTGACACACTGGAAGGCTGTGCCGCCATCCAGCGAGACCAGGACAGGCCAGAGTGTTGGCTGGAGAGGAACCTAATGAAGTTCAACAAGGACGAGTGTAGGGTCCTGCACCTGGGGAGGAATAACCCCAGGCACCAGTACAGGTCGGGGGCTGACCTGCTGGAGAGCAGCTCTGTGGAAAGGGACCTGGGAGTCCTGGGGGACAACAAGTTGCCAGAGCCAGCAATGTGTCCTGGTGGCCAACAAGGCCAATGGCCTCCTGGGGGGCATTAAGAAGAACGTGGCCAGCAGGTCGAGGGAGGTCATCCTCCCCCTCTGCTCTGCCCTGGTGAGGCCACATCTGGAGTACTGTGTCCAGTTCTGGGCTCCCCAGTTCAAGAAGGACAGGGAACTGCTGGAGAGAGTTCAGTGGAGGCTACAAAGATGATCAAGGGACTGGAGCATCTCTCTGATGAGGAAAGGCTGAGAGCCCGGGGGTGGTTTAGCCTGAAGAAAAGAAGACTGAGAGGGGATCTCCTCAATGCTTATCAATATCTAAAGGGCGGGTGGCAAGAGGATGGGGCCAGACTCTTTTCAGTGGTGCTCAGCGACAGGACAAGGGACGACAGGCACAAAATGGAACACAGGAAATTCCATCTCAACATGAGGAAAAACTTCTTTCCTTTGAGGGTGGCAGAGCACTGGCACAGGCTGCCCAGAGAGGCTGTGGAGTCTCCTTCTCTGGAGAGATTAAAAACCTGCCTGGATGTGTTCCTGTGTGACCTGCTCTGGGTGACCCTGCTTTGCCAGGGTGGTTGAAGTAGGTGATCTCCAAAGGTCCTTTCCAACCCCTGCCGGTCCGTGATTCTGTGTTTCTTTGTTTCTGTGATAAACGTTAATAAGCTGACCTTGCTCCTAGAGCTGAGCAATGCTAGAAAACCCTCACACTGTGCAGACCTTGGAGCAGCCCCAGGATGCCCCAGTGCTCATGCATGGGTCTCAGGGGCTAATCATGATGCTCATTCTTCCCAGAAACAGCATCAAGGAGCACCCGCTGGAGACGGGGCAGGTGAAGGCAAGAAGCAGAGGCCACGAAGCTGGAGGCAGCAGATGAAGAGAAAGGGGAGGGTGGGACCCAAGAGGAGGGTGGCTTGCAGGGGGTTTCCTCTGGGTTCAGAGCAAGACAAGAGCAATGCTGTCAAGGGTTTCAGAATTTGTAAACTACTTAAAAGTGAGACTCATCCTGAAATCAGAGTGTGGTATGTACTGAATGTTTTGTCCAATGTATATAAAAGTAAATATTTTTAATGAAAACCCTGGGAAAGCCTAGCTGTGAACAAAAGTGAAACCATTACTATGATAGGAATAACATCATTATTATAATATAGATGCACATCTCTATAAATTTGTTGTTTATATCACCCTGCTGTGTCCGGAGGCATTTTGAGGTATAACAACAGCCAGGGGAGCTGGAGGTCACAGTCTGGCATTGCATGGAAGGGGGAGCTGGGCTGTGCTGGTGGAGCTATGGATTGATGGCAATGAAGGTTCATGGTCCAATAAGTCCACTTTTTCAGAGAGGAATTAGACACCCTGAAGGCAAAATGCCCATGTGCTCTGAAGTGCCAGCTCCGTGCCTCCTATACCATCCCAGGACCGCAGGCTCGCCGCAGGGAGGGGAGGCTAAGTCCGCCACCCGAAGCCCCTCTTTGCAGAGACACCAAGATGGGGGAGCACGTCTCTTCTGGGGGGGGGGCAGCACCCAAAAAAGGCATGTAAACTTTTGCACGCTGCATACAAAAGTATTGTTTTCTTAAAGCAGCGATATACCCCAGACTTACAGGGTTGAGGAAGACAGAAGTACTATGCTAGAAACAGTGCCTGGCTATCACCTTCCCTGTAATGGCCAACAGAAGGCAGAAGTGGCAATGACGACGCAAAAGAACATTTCTGCTCACTTCTTAGAAAGACGCAGATGACTACTTACATTCCACTAAGATGACAAAACATTTTCCACTATACTAGAAGAGAAAGAAAGATGTTAACATTGGTTGAGAAAACACATTTCTAAAACTGCAGATCTGTAAATTTTGCTGTAGAGGATCTTAACAGGGGACACAGTCAGTGTGTCTGGGTGACAAAACTGCCCCTGGAGCTAAAACCTAAAAATGTGACATTAATCTACTGATTGCTCAGAAAACCAGCTCCCTGGTCACCCAACCTGGGGCTGTTCTCCTAGATGTGGTATCCCGAGGGATTCCTGCCTTCAGAAAAAACAGACAGCTTGAGCAGATCAGTCCTGGGACCCAACACAGCAAGGGACTGTCTCAACCCAAAATGTCCCTGCAAAATATGTGTGTGTGTGTGTGTGTGTGTATATATATGCCCATCTTCCTTCAGCACATGGAAATCTAATGGAAATGGTGTGACTGTGACTAGCCTGGCTCATACAGGTCAACCCTTTTCATAATAAATAACCTTATGATGCTGTGTGAGGGTCACCAGCTTGCTTGGAGCTGGGGAGCAGGAGTGCTTGTGGGAAGATGCTCAGGCCAGACTGCGCTGTGCCATGCAGCCGTCCCTCATGGCTGGGGCTGGCAGCGCGAGCAGGACCTGGTCCTTGCTGGGCAGGATCTGCATGGAGGCCAGAGCCAGGCAATAAATGTGTTTCCACCGAGGACAGGGTGAGCTTGACTTGTCATAACTTAAACAGAAAACCTGGTAGCTAATAGCTTTTGGAGGAGCTTTAGCTTTAAGTCAGCAGCGAGCTCTAAAAGCCAGATCCCAGTGCTCCTGGCTTTTCTCTGGCTGCCCATTGCCAACCAGTCTGGGGACCTCAGGGCAGAATGGTATCTGCTCTGAGCAGTTTCTTAGTTGCAGGTGAGGTGGCGAGTCCACCAGATAGAAAATTTTATGGCATATTCAGAGCTATTTCGTGCCGTCAACCTTTACTCTCCTTCCTGGGTGAGGCAGATTGATGATTTCTAGGAACACTTTGGATGCTGCATCGCAGTGAGTTCACATCCTTCCTGTTCATTCATTTCTTCCCCTCTTTGCAAGATCTTTGAACTGTTGCACTACCTCCCGCCTCTTCTGGAAATGCTCTTCGTCCCTCTGGCACAGCAGCAAGTACCACTCAGCTGTCACCTTGCCTTGGTCAGATCGCTCTTGCTGTCTGGACAGTTTCCATCCCACCACCTCGTCCCACCCCTGGTTCAGTGACATTTAGCTTAGTCCCTTCCCAACTGTCACCCTGCACAACAGGTTTCCCTGGCTGGTTTCATCACTCCCCTCCCCTCCTCCCCGCTCCCCCATTGCCTTCTACTTCCAGCCCTCTGTCAAGACCTCAAAGTTCATGTCCCTTCTTACCTTCTCAGACTCTGTAAACTCCTGTAAGATCTCCATGGAGGTCAACAAGCTGCAGAACCCACCAAGACCCACTGCCCTTCTCCTTCCGGGGATACAGCAAAGCTGGGACTGGGCTCTTCTAGTGGTCTCTTCTCCCTGCCGTGCAGCCTCCAAAAGAGAGCCTGCAGATGAAGGGAGCAGGGTGGGACCCCCCACAACACAACAAAACTCAGCCGAGCGGGACTGCTATCTCAGGTCCCGCATTGTTTTTCACTAGGAGACTCCTACAGCACCATTCAGGACATCCCCAGAGAAACTGTGCTGAGCACTGAAAAGCGTGCTGTATCAAATCTCATTTTATTTGAACTGAATCAATCTTTAAATTAAGCAGCTTCATTATTTTTGTCTGAAAGGCACGCTCTGCAGCCGCTCCAGCTGGCGGTCTGTGGCTGCTGGCGTCACCTCCACCCCATCTGCCCCCAGGGCAGTGTCTCCTGCCTCCTGGCCCTGTGAGCCACAGGCGCTTTGGTTTAGATGAGTAGGACTGGCTGATACCACAGCTGAGCTTAAGGACTGGAGAGCTTTTCCTCCAGCAACATGGTGACAGACTGTTTGAGGCAAGAGGTTGGGGCAGCAGTACAGCCTGGAGGAGAAGAGATGTCCCAGGGGATGGAGAGACCAAAGGTGACCTCTGGAGACATCAGCAGAGGCTGGCTTATTTTTCTTTCCCTGAGTCTTGCAGCCCCCAAAGTGCCCCTGTCCTGGGGTGTGCAACACATGGCTTCCCATGATTGGAGATTTCCCACCCATGGGGCTTGTGAGGAGAGGTGGAGGGGCTGGACCTGCCAAACTGGACCTGATCTCCCTTCCAGAGGACAAGAGAGAGCAGCCCAGGAGCCACCAGGCAGTGCAGCACCCACACCCATACAGCCGTCCCCATGCCATCACCCCAGGCCCCAGCACCATGAGGCTGAAGCATGGCCAACTACCGAGTCCCTGCTTGGCATGTATCCGGCTTGCTGCGGTGTCCCCCTGATGCCACAGCAGCATCTCTCAAGAACCCTCTCTGAACCAGAGAGGACCAGGTCCAGCAGCACCCTTTGCCCTCTGAGATGTTGCGGATTAGCTGGGGCTAACGAGCAGGGATGGACGCACCACAAAACCACATCGCGAACTGCACAAGGCTCCCCAAATTGACCCTTTATTGCCTTGTTCCACTATGAATCACACCAAAATCAGC
Organism: Ibidorhyncha struthersii; assembly: GCA_013398815.1. NCBI lineage: Eukaryota > Metazoa > Chordata > Aves > Charadriiformes > Charadriidae > Ibidorhyncha > Ibidorhyncha struthersii. The sequence goes on from VZSZ01002475.1 coordinate 335,868, forward strand.
ACTACGCATCAATCTGGGCGTGCGCCCTTCTCCAGCAGCCCATGAGATGGGCAGCAGGGCAGCGGTGGGCAGCAGGCTCCCCTGTCCCCATTGGCAGCACAGCGGGTTATGGCATGTTCCCGCTGCAAAGTGCCCTTCCCAGCACGGGCATGGCACAGGGTGGATGTCACACTTGGAGGGTCACCACCAGCAGCCAGGAGCACGTGAGGACCCAGGCACACAGTTTTTTCTCTGGTGCTGCCACACTCACAGGAGGAGCTGGTCAGGCTCTCGGGTCTCTGCCCACCGGTGAGAAGCCAGGGCAGCCGCTGTCACAGGATGATGCACCCGCTCCCCTGCGTGTCCCTGACCCAGGAGATCACCAAGGGCTCTGCATTTCTGCCCCCCAAAAAGGCACCCAGGAAGAAGAGAGGACGGAGGTTCCCCAAAAACTTGTCAGTGAAGGTGTAAATGTGGGAGCGATCACTCACATTGTAAAAGGAGATTTCTCCTGCCTCGTAGTCCAGGAAGATCCCAACGCGCCGGGGTCTCACACTCAGGGTCAGAGGGGAGGCGGGCAAGGTGAGGGCCTCATAGTTGCCCCCGTTTTGCAGCCTCAACACCCAGTAGCCATTGTTTGGGGAGAAGAGCACATTGCCTTTCCGGCTGGCAGACTCCCTGCACAGCCCCAAGCCCCACTCAGGCTTGTCTCCCACCTGCACCTCCCAGTAGGAGCGGCCAGAGAAGAAGACTTGACTGCCCAGCACCACCGGAGTGGTGCCGAACCTCTTGGGGTTGTCGAAGAGGGACAGAATCAGCTTTTTGCTCCCGCGCCGCACGCTCTTGCGGTCCTCGGACAGGGTGAGCTCAGGGTGAGCCGTCTCAGGGTCCAGAGTCACGTCCACTGGAGCGAGAGAAGGGCAGGAGGACAGACAAGGGTTCAGGGGGCTGCAGGCGCAGACACGAGTGGGTGCCTGCGACCTGGATGCTGGGCTCTTTCAGATCTTCCTCCCTCCCACATTTATATGCTCGTGCCCGTGGTTTTGCACAGCTCCCAGCACTGCCCAGCAGTGGGGAAGTGCAATACAGAAAACGATGCTAACCATAAACCACATCAAAATATTTGGTGTCTGGCTGCAGAGCAGGAACAGACTAAGGGCGGCTCCGCAGCCCCTGGCCCAGCTTCAGAAACAGTCAACACTGAAAGCAAGAGTTCATGGGCAACACGGAGCCTGAAACTCCTGAGTGACCTCCTAGGCTTCAGGGCCAGCTCACAGCCCACCCAAGACCAGAATGAGGAAGGTCTGCCCACCATGAAACCAGCCTGAACTCATCAGTACACAAACTGGGACCAGCTGGATGAAGCTCATTGAAAAAATGTCCCTGTGCCTCGGAATACAGGGGGGTGGACCAGAGCCTAAATGTGCCAGGAGCTGGCACAAGAGCACCCCCCTTACCTTTGAACTTCTTCAGCATGTCCCTCATGCCCAGGCAGCGCTCGGGGATGCTGTAGTTTTCCTTCAGGGTCACAGACACAGCCTTGGGGGACTGGAACTTTACCGCCTCGCACCTGAAAGGAGAGTGATGCCTATGGGCTGTATCCAGAGCCCACAGCACAGTCAACCTCCTGCTGGGGGGGAGGAGTTTAATGCCTTTCTGTTGGCTCACAGATGCATCTCCTCCTTTGAGCTCATCAGCTGTGGAGAGCACTAGGGATAACCACTTGCTCATCAGAAAGCCTGATGGGACCTGAGCTAAACAATGCCAGGAGCAGCAGTGCCAGGAGCAGCAGTGCCAGTCCCTGGGAAGGAAGGAGCAAGGCCAGCCGGGCAGCATGTCCATTTGGAGGGGACGCATCTCACACACCACAAGGCCAGGCAAGACCTTGTCTCTGAGGGACTGGAAGAACAGGATGGAGTCTCTTCTCCAACCCTTGCTGGTCTCAGTCCCTCCACTGTCAGCCCCAGACAGACACAAACATCTCACTTAGAGCCTGGAGAGAGCCAGGATGGTAGGAAGAACAAGCATGGGTACCCACCTGCTCAGGATGCTTTTCATGTCCTAGAAGGAGAAGAGAAAAAACATTCTGGGTGTGGGGCTTCAGAGCCTCATGCCCACCAGCCAGCCTGGCCCTGGCCACCCACCCAGACAGCAGAGGCATCAGGGCTGAGTTAGTGGGGTTGGTGGCACAGCCTGACCTTGAGCAGCCTGTCGGCCGGCTGCTGGGTCTTCTCCTTTATCTCCAGGATCAGCTCCTCCAGCAAGGACTTCTGCTCCACCAGCTTGGCCAGGTTTTCATTGATCAGCAGCAGAATCTGCTTCTCCTCCTCCTCCAGCTTCTGGAGTAGCAGCTTCTCCTCATCAGCCAGCAGCCGATGTAGCTTCCCAAACTCGCTCACAATCCTCTCCCGCTTTTTCTTCACTGTCTCCTTGCAATAAGAAGATACATGGGGTGAAGAGAGGCAACGTTAGCCAGGCAGCTGAGATGGAGCCGGATGCTCCGGCGTCCTCATCTGGCAACAGGCCCTGGGAAACCACCGCATTTTTTTGGTAAGCACATTTATTTAAAAAACAGCCAGAGGCTAACTGCTGCGTTTTCCCCTGAGTTCCCACTCGACATCCCCAGTTTACCAGCAGTAGGACTTTGCCTGGAGCATTTCTGCTCAGCTGGACCTCAGATGTCTAATGATGCCTCGGTGCATAGATAGTCTAGGGGGCTGCTGGGCTGCAAGGAGATGCCATCAGGTGTCGGGGTAGGTTTTTATTAGATGTGGTACAACTCATCCCTCCAGCTAGATTCAGGCCAACTTGAATTTCCTCGGGCAGCCCAGAGGAAACGTTCCGTGTCTGGAAAAACCCACAGCAACGGGAAAGAGGTGGAAGAAGCCCCAGGGCTGAGGAGGGATGGACAGGGGGAGCCAGGGAGGACTGCCCAGGCGTCTGAGAGCTCTCACTACAGCCAGCAACAGGCAGGGTCTGCCAATGCTTTAGAGTTTTTCACCTGAGCCCTAAAATTTGGCACTTTGCTAGAAACCTGAAGCCCCAGGAAAACATGCTGCGGTTAGCTAGGACCATGAAACCTCAAAACGCAGAAGATAAATGAAAAGAAACTGAACTGCATTTATTTTTCTGTCCAAGCACATGATTTCTTGGACCTGAGTCACGAAGGCTTGATAAGCCAGGATGGTCACAGCCACTTCCCCCTCACCACTCACAAGGGACATTTTTTCCTTTTTACTAAAAAAGCGCAACCAGTCGCCGGGTCGGGAGGAAGCCGGCGGCAGCTGAGCTGTGGTCCTGAAGCCCTGACTCAGGCGAGCGAGGGGAGAGTGACAGGGCTCTTTCACAACCTCCATCCCCGGCCCCATCCCAGCCCGAGGGCGACAGCGGGCACTCAGGGACACCCCAGAAACCTGCCACCCGCTTGGCCGGGCTGCAGCGGGCAGGCAGGGGAGGTGAGCAAGTATCTAGGGAAGTCCAGAGAAACCTGTTTTCCCTGCCAAAGCTGATTAATCATCAACTCTAGCTCAGGGCTGGATAACTCAGTCCAACAGTTTCGTTTCCTTTTCTGCAGTTACTTTTACTTTCCAGCTTCCACTCTGGAGGGACATGAAATGTGGTTGTGGAACTGCCTGGAGTCGGGCTTTTCTTTTTTTTTAACGAAAACACTTCTCATTCCTATTGCTGTGAAGCAGAGCTCACCACATGGCTCATGCCTGGCTCGTAACTCAAGCACACGTTGTAAAACAAAAGGCAAATAAAAAATATCCAGTGTCTGTTTGTTTAACCAGCACACAAGCCCCTGTGGTTTCAGTGGAGCTGGCGTGTTGTTCTTTGCAAAGCATTTCTTTGCAGACCTTTTTAATCTTTTTTATAGAGCCACACACAGCCACTGAGCTGGTTTCCAGCACCAGTCCTCCATACAACAGCAGGACACGGGGACATGTCCCATCCTGAGGACTATGACAAATTCACGGTCCCAGACATAATCATAATCGCTGATATCTCTGAAGCTCATTCTTTAAGAATTAAGCCAGGCACCTGCCTTGCACTCCTGGGTTTTCATCCTTTCCGCTGACTCATGTTTCTTCACCTCCTCCACTTCCTTCAAAAGATGCTCCAGGGATTTCTGGAGTTTGACCTGAAAAGAGAAGAAACGGGCTCAGCTCGCCCCAGCAGTGCTGCAGCTTGTCCGGGTCCCCTCTGCCGCCGGCAGCCAGGGGACGGTGACCCTGTGCCAGGCGGTGCCAGCCCTGGCACACGGACCCAGCAGCTGTGCTCTTCACTCTGCTCGCAGCGTTAACCCTCTCTGCGCTCCTTGGGTTTTCCTCATATTTTTCTCACTATTTAGGTTTTGGAGAACAGAGTGACTGCTCCCCGCAGTGCCAGGGCATGGGGCGGCTGGCACCGTGCTGCCAGGAGCATCGCTGGGACATGGGGGTTTGGGTGCACCCCTCCACTGAGGTGACATGTCCCCAGGGCAGGACCCACCACCCCCTCTTCTCCAGGGGTGTCGCGGAGGGGCGGAGACCCCGGCTGGCTCCGTGCACCCAGACGGGCAGGGGTGACCCTGGGTGCCTCCACAACCCGGGAGACATTGGGTCCAGCCTCATCCCTGCGACGAGAGCGGCTGGGTGGGCGTCATCGCCTCTGCCACCCCTCCTCTGCTTTCCCAGTGGCGCCACCGGTGCTGTTGGGAGAGGGGCGATGAGGTCCTGGTGGCCGGTTCTGCCGGTGCCGGTGTGCCCAGGGTGGATCGGGGCAGGACGGGGACCCCTGGCGCCCCAACCTCCCCTACCTTGTACACCTGCGCAGCCTCCTCGATGGGGTAGACGGTGTGCGAGCGGTGGTGCAGGGACTCCCGGCACACCACGCAGATGGCCTCCTCCTCCTCCTCGCAGAAGAGCTTGAGGCGCTCGTCGTGCTGGGGGCAGAGCGGGGTCCCTGTCCCCGGCTCCGTCCCCGGGCTGGCCCGCAGCCCCAGCTGCCGGATGCTCTCCACGATGTTGGCCAGCTGCCTGTTGGGTCGGAAGCCGCTGCGGTGGCAGGAGGCCCGGCACTGCGGGCAGGAGAAGGGCCCGTCAGCCCAGAGACCCTTCTCCTGGCAGTGCTTGGCGATGCAGCCCCGGCAGAAGTTGTGCCCGCAGTCGATGCTGACGGGCTCGCTCATGTACTCCAGGCAGATGGGGCAGATGGCCTCCTCCTGCAGCCGCTCCAGGGCACCCGCCAGTGCCATGGTGGCCCCCGCCGCTGGCCAGTCTTGCCAGGCGCTTCCCCCCACCCGGGGTCAACCAGCAAAGGCAGGCTCGCAGGCAGGCACGGCTGCGGTGGCCTCACGGCGAGGCAGCGCCGGCAGCCCCACAAGAGCCCAGAGGAGACGCCGGCCTCGCCGCCATGCCGCACCGGCTGTGGGAGCCTCCGTGCCGGCTGGGGGAGGAGCGTGGCGCCGGCCAGCACAGCTGCTGCCAGCCCCGAAGGCTGGGCCTTCCGCCATCCCGGCCGGTCGAAGCGAAAGAAAAACCCTGCTGGGAGAGTGGGACAAATTAGGAAGTGACAGAAATAACGCGGGCCCGTAGATAACCCCAGGCACTGGGATGGCAGAGGAGACGGGGACGCCTCTGGCATTTGCTGAGCCGAGTAGCCCCCGGTTGCAGCGGCAGCCCCGGTGTTTCCCACCCGCTGCCTGAAGGCGCTGGGTGAGCTCGGTGGTCCCCACGCCTCGCCACACCACCGCTCACCCCGAGACATCCCCTGTGACACCTACCCACCCACCACAGAGAGCCGCCAGCTCGGGCATCAGCTGGGGCAGGGCTCAGGCGCAGGCAAGGGGTGGGAGGCACCGGCAGCTGCCGGCAGCAGGCAGGACCAGCAATGCTCCACCGCGCTGGGGATGGGCAGCACACAGGGGCTGGGGGGCAGCCAGACCCCCTGCCAGCCACCACTGCCCACCACAGCCTCGGAGAGCCAGCGGGAGAAGCTGCAGGTTTTGTTCCTTTTTATTACACAAAATAACATCAACACGATCAGTACAAATTAGAATGAAAAGTTTCACTGAAAATGTCAAATAAATTAAAATTGCCTTTGCATAAACTTAAATAAAAGAGCTAAACACTGTATTGGCCAAATTCACAGTCGATAAGACAACAGGGATGTGTTTCAGAGGTGCCCATGTGAGCAGGTCCTTGCAGAGGTGATGCATGGAGGGAGCAGGGCATCGCTCATCCACTGCCTGCCTTGTCCTTCCAGTGATTCAAGACATCCTGGACCCACTTATCGTCAGGTTTCCCACAGACCATCTTGCCTTTGACTGTGGTAAATCTGCAGAAGGAAATTCAGTTGAGGAGAGGAGAGGAGAAGGGNNNCCCAGGGAAATATGGGGTGGGCCGTTGGCTTAATGTCATTACAGGTGTCCTGCTCTCTGCTGCTTAAGCCACTTCATCCCCAGCATGCCTACTCAGCCGGGACACCGTCCTGCCTGGGTCCCACTATGTGTGGATGAGGGGAATGACCCACAGAAGCTTTTTTGGCTCAAATATACTACAGAGTTCCAGAAAACTGGCTGCCTGGGATGTGGAATTGGATTCTGAGATGTTTCCAGGCTGTTCTCCTAACATGGCAGAGCCCAGCCTGGTGTCTTGCCTTGCCAGGATGGGGTGTGACGTGGGGTTTCCTGGCACTGCCACCCTCCAGTGGAGCAGGGCACCCCAGGATTTGGGCAAGAGATCTACTCACATCACGGCTGGCTGGAAGCAGTGGCTGCCTGTGTGCTCATACATCATAATGTGGCTCAAAGGAAACGCTTTGGTCCTGTATCGGATGCAGCAGGGACCAGAAAAGTTGACAGATGCTGGAAGAGAAGTTAAGTTTTTTGATTAACCCAGACCTGGAAAAGCATCAGTGGGGAGAAGCAGGGTCAGAAGATGAGAAGGTCCCCGCTGGGGGAGGTGCTGCTCCCACCATGGGCTCCCACCACAGCCATCCTTCCCTCAGGAAGCCAAGGAGTAGCAAGACGTGCCTCTCTTTTCCTGCAGCAGATGCTTGGAAGGAAGAGTTGCCAAGCATTACTAGACCTTATACAGCAGGAAGAAAGAGGAGAGAGCTCCTTGGAGAGGAGAGCTTGGACTCACCTGGAGAAGAGGAGACCTGGTAGCAGAGGACAGCCACGAAAAGCACAGCAAGGGCAGCTGTGGAGGTCTTCATGCTTCTGTTGGGTGGAGATAAATTGTAGGAGACAGGCCGGACTGCTGCGGAGTGCCCCTTGCTGTGCCTGATGTGGGATCCCTGGGTTCAGCCCACTTTATAGAGGGAGACAGTGAGTGAGGACGGAAACACGCCGGAAATATTGCTGAAAGACGTGACACAATGGAAAAAGTGCTGTGTCAAGGGTGCCGCGCGGTCCTGTGGAGGGAAGTGCCCAGAGCCCCGATGACAGTAGTGGCCTGATGTGGCATATTATATAATGATATGACACCATGAAATGATAGAGAACAGGATATGACCTCTCTTTTCCTTTCCTCTGACCAAAGGGCTCCATAGAGAACCTAGAAGTAACGATTCAGAAGATCATTAGATGGACCTCTTACCTAGAAGTCACATGATGGCAATGGATGGAGAATGACCGTGGCTGCCACGCGCTCGTGTTTCCTAGAATATCTGCATCACAGACAAACCGGGGACCATTCACTTCTCCCAGAGCGACTGGAGCGGGGACAGTTCGTGAGTCAGGCAGCCCTCTCCAGCTGCCCGCTCAGCGGGCCAGCAGGACACACAGCATCCCTGCCCTGCTCCACTGCAGCACTGCCCCAAGGAGATGGGGCCTTTCTCCATGGGACCCAGAAGGCCATCAGCATGTCAGCGTGCAGAGCAGAGGGTAGAGCATGGTGCCACCCCCAGCTCTGGGCTCCTCTTCTGTCCTTGACCATCACTTGCAGCGAGTCATCAGGAAACTGGTTCTGTTGCTACATTGCAGTTTCACAAATACCAGTGACAGCTAAAATAGCATTATGTTACCCACGGACAGGAGAATCGGCCATTAATGTTTACAAAGAGCTTTAGAAGCTCATGACCGTGTTGGCACAGCAGAGTTGGCTTAGGTGATTATTTGGTTCCAGCAGCGTAGACACCCTCCTGACATTGCTTTGTCATTGTCCCAGCAGAAACAGACACATACAGAAGAGATTTGCTGGTTTAGTCCATATTGTTTGGGACAGGAATGGTGTCACTGCGCCGGCAGTGACTTCAGCTCCTGTTGGAAATGCTACATCCCCACAGAAGGGCTCTGCTGACTTCCAGGCAAAGGCTTACGGGTGAAGCCTCCGGAGAGCAGGGGAAGAGCAAGGTATTCATGGTGCTAATGAATGTGTCCGGGCGCTGGACAACCACAGCCACAGTGGGAGAGCCCCATGGACAGGCTGCCTTTCATGATGGTCCAGTGAAGAAAGGGACCTGGGTCCTCTGCGGAAGAGGATGATTACAAAATAGAAAGCACTGCCCAAAGTGGTGGCCTTGTAGGAACCCAGAGGAGGAACTAGAAGGGAAATGAGGAGATTCCCTGGTCGGGCTGAAGGAGAGCTGATTCCATGCCTGAGGTTCCCAGGTGCTCCTGGGCATGACGCACACCATCACCACCTCTCAGTAGACTGCACTCTTTGAAAAACTGAGCCAGACTTGTCAGAAAGCGTGGGCTAGGTGGCATTGCAGGATTTGTTTGACATAGAGCCTTTTGCTCCTCTAAAACACTCTGTTACTAAGCACGAGGAAAACTGAGCCAGAGTGAGACCGCACGTGGGTGCCTTGCTGCCGTGGAGGCCGGGAGCCCATACCAGCCTGGAGAGCGGGCAGCTGGGGAGGGCGTCCCCGCAGAGCCCTGGGGCCCCAGGGCACATGCTGTCAGTGGGTCTTTGGGAAAGATGCAAGGACAGGCATCTCCCATTGCACAGCAACATTGTCCCAAAATCCGTGGGATTGTTTACCCGGTGTGCAAGTCAATAACACACAGTCGAGGTATTAGCTATTTATTAGCAGTTCTGCGCAGAAATGGGTGCTCGGGGGCTTTTCCGCAAAGCTAGCACGCACAACATTGGAACAGTCATTCACTTATACATTGTAAATGAACATAATTAACATATTCATTGCTTATCAACTTGTTACTGGTGCTCATAATGCCTTCTCATGAAGTTGATTGGTGTGAAATGTCCTCGTCTTCATTTAAAGGTACAGTGACTCTCAATTTTACTGCACAAGCTCAGTGGGTGCAGGTCTTCAAGCGGAGGTGGGTATCCTGACTTCTAGAGGAGTGGTTTTCATATTATGATTAGTAAAGTTCACCTACAGGGCACATTTCATGAGGTATAGCCAAGTTTCTTGGCCAATCAGCCCATTGAAGTCTCTGGTACTTGGTTTTAGGTCTGTTTGTTCCTTCTATCCCATTGTCTTGCATAAAGTCATTTGCCCAAATGATTTATTGAGTTACAACCATAGAGGTTTCAACATCAGCAAGAAGGCAGCCCCCATTCAGCCCACAACCCGTGGTTCCTTGGCAGCCATTGCAGCTCAGTCCCCAGCTTTGCCTTTGCAGCAGTGAATGCCTTGGCACAGCCGTTGGCTTCCCTGCGTCTCTCTTCCCCCGCATCTCTCTTTCCCCGTCGATGGGCTTGCTGCCACCCCACATCATGCTGAGGGGTTAAACTCCCAGAGCGAGAGCGAATCAAGATGGCCCGAATCATGGCTGAGGCTTTACTCGCCTGTGGCAGAGAAGAACGCACAGCACCCCGCTCTGAACCGCTGAGGATCTCCGGATTCATCTGGGATCCTGCCTGCTCTATAATTCCCCTTGTCCTGTGTGACGAAGCCCATTCAGATGCTAAGACAAAACCTTGCGCCTCCAGGGGCATGAGGTCCCACCGCCAATGTCCTGGGCTGGATCCACTCACCCCCAGACTGCACAGAGTGGGACTACGAGGATGTCAGCCTGCTGCTGGTCCATCCCGTGAGTGGTCAGGAGTTGCTTGTCTCACCCGAAGCATCTAGCAAGGGAGCCTGGGGAGAGTGGCTGTCTTGAGGAGCTCCCAGGAAGGGGCCAGGCAGGCTGCAGCATGCCCGGCAGGAGATGTTACCACCAGCAGCAGCAGGGCCAGCCTGGAAGGAAGGTGTGTGTCGAGCCATGACCCCAAATCCACAGCACCTCTGCACTCCCTCTTACTCCCTGTCCCAGGTCTTACTGTGATGTGTGTCCATCTGTGCTCCCAGAACATCTGGGTCAGAGACGCAGCAGGTCCCCTCCATCCCCATGCCCAATTCAGCCATGCCGCACCTCCAGCCCAGCCACAAGCGACTCCCCTCACCCTGCACCCAGGCTGCCCCCCGTTCCGGGAGCTCTTGGCACCCTTTCTCCCCAGTTGCTGCCCAGGGATGCTGGGGAAGGTGTAGGTGAAGCTGGGCTCCTGGGCAGGGAACATGGTGTATGGGCAGGAGCTGCCCGGACTGTGCAGCTCCCCTTGCACACCCCTGTCCCCATGGGGCTGGCCACGCATGCCTGAGACAAGAGACGTGACAGCTTGACGTGCCCAAGACAACAGACCAAGACTGACACCCCCGCCTGAGGCAACAGACGGCAGATTGAGGCTGGGGGTGCTAGAAACAGGCTTGGAGACAGATCTAACTGAGCGGCAGACTGGGAAAACACATGGAGAGATGCGATCGAGATGAGACGAGACCAGATGATCACGTTGACCTGCTGACTTAGGTGCCACCAACATCTACCACTTTCATTCCCCTGCTCCTGCCGTTTCTACCAGCGTGTTCAGACCCAGCGTTTGCACACATTCCCCTTTCAGACCAATCTTAACGTTCCTGTTACACATCTCCACACAGAGACCAGAATAAAACTGAGAGGAGGAGAACAGGCTGGGGAATGAGTTGGAGACGTCTTCGCTGATGCAGCTCACACCAACACAGCCCAGCTTGGAGCTGCTTTTAGCTGAATGTTCTGGATGTTCTTGCAATATTCAAATATGGGCTTGATGGAAATGTCAAGATTCATTCTGAAAAATCAATATTTTCTATCAGGAATATAAATGCGCCTAGACATTTTCAATGAATTCTCTCTCCTTCCAGATATACCGGGCTGTGTTTCCTGCTTCCATTCATCGCAAAAGGAATTCTTGGAGGTTTTGACACCTCTGTTATTCCCCCTATTCACTGTTTTCCTCAACTCTGTTCCTTCCTTGAAGGAAGAATTTGTATTTCAGTCTCAGCTGCTCCTTCCTGCCAAGACAAATAATGCAAATCTCTAAATATTTTGATTTCTAAAACCTCCTCCATATCATACATCCTAAATAGTAGCTATTTATGGAGTCTGTAAAACCTCTACCTTATGGTGTGTTTCAGCTTTCAATAGAAACCACACATGGTATCTTTGGATCCATCACTCGAACAGATTTGGGATGCAGGAGGAAGTCTTTTCTTAGCCCCAAAGGCAGCCTGCTCCACCACACCAACTCGTAGGTTGGAGTCATATCTGGGGGATCACAGTATCACAGTGCCCCTGGGAGCTGCCCGACCGCTAACATGGGAAACTCCGGTTTTAACTGGGAGCAAATCAGCTGAAAACAGAAAGAGAATGACTGGAGTCAGCCAGTGATCGCAGGGTGGTGCAGCTCCAAGAAAGACAAGCAAGATCCCGGATGAGAAGAGGTATTTTCCAGAGGGATCAGGACTCTCTGGCATGGAAAGGTGGCCTAGAAAGAGGGACAAATAGCGATTATTCGCTGTCTTTCCCAGAGCAAGGACCATGGATCATCAAATGAAGCTGTCAAGAGCTAGGTTCAAAATGAACAGAAGGAAGCAGCTCTTCATACGAGGAGCTTCTTGCCAAGGGACATGGTGATCGCAAAGAAATTTCCATGTGTCTGAGTCAGGGCTTGGATTTCAAAGCGATAAGCTCAAGAAGATTTGTAAAATGAGAATGGTTGGAAGCTGGGACTGCACTCGAGGGAGACAGCACAAATATTTGTCTTTCTCTTCAAGGGGTCTGCTGTGGCCACATCTGAGGATATGGCTGGGCTAGACGGACCCTTCATCTACATCCCCTGGGACTGTTCACATTTGATTGCCCAGGACAACTGGTCCTACAGGACTGTAAGGTCTATAGAATAGTTTGTGAAATTGCATTGAAATCCCTAGACCGAAATTTATATATCAGGATATGCCTCCAGATGAATATTTTTGGTAAATGTCAGCAGAAAGACACCAGCAGTTTCTAAGCATACAGCGAGGCAGAAATATATTGCTGCAGTTTGTGCAATCTTCCAAGACAAATTTGGGGTGCTTAGAAAAGACTCACTTTTGGACCAAGAGCCTGAAGAGCGGGAGGTAGCCAGCTGCCATGTCAGGATGTGCCCCACACAGAAATTTGGTAGCACTTCCAAGGACAGAGGCAAGCTGCCTTTGCCAGATCCCAGCCATGCATATATACCTTGGTTTCCCTGAAGGTGCCCTCAGCACCGAGCACCAACCTGCCTGGAGCTGAGCAGGGTTTGCCCAGCAGCTATAGCACTGCGCAATTGTTTTAGCTACGGCAGCTGAGGTTCAGAGAAATTAAGAGAAAAACATTTAGGTGTTAGCTTTGAGACACCCAGGACCTGACGTTTCTGAGCACTTGGCATTACGTGGTACGTTCTACTTGCAAAGTCTGCCTCCTGTTGTCCTCAGCTGGAGGGACATGTGACGTCTGCAAGCCAGACCGCAGGATTTCAGGAACGTGGAAACTAAAGACCGTGCTCCACAAGAGCACTGAAGAACGTTGGGTTATGCCCATATCATAAAGGGAAGACAGGGATAGGCTTGATCTCCACATCTACAGCCCATGCCTTCCTGCAGCCCCTGCCTCAGGCCCTACTCATGCTCCTCTGCAGCAAGCACGGGGTCCTACACGCAGCCCTGCACACGCCAAGTCATACACAGAAAACCTTTTCTCAGCAATCACGTTCAGGCAGCCACAGGCTGTCTCATAACGCAGAAGCAAAGCAAGCTTGTCATGTCCTGCCCTGGGAGAGGCCAGCCAGCGCATGGTGGTCGCCTTCAGGGTTGCACGTTGGGCTCAGTGCAATGCTGCAGCTGGACCTGCTGCTCCTGCAATGGGGAAGCTCTCCAGCAGATGGCAAACACTTCCCACCTCCAGGCCCTGCTCCAGAGCAAGTTTCTCACCTAGGCAACCACCCCTGCAGAACCGTAGCCCAAGGTTGGCTTCAGGTCCTCTCCTGTAGAACCAGCTTGAAACCATGCTCAGCTTTGTTTTTGAATTCTTGGAGAAGCGGAGGCAGTTGCTGAGACTTTAGTGCAGAGATGGTGATGTTTTGGGATTCCATCCCTCCTCGTAAAAGCTGGGCAAGGAGAGGACCTTGCCCAGGACAGGGGTGAGGGCCCCATGGACCCTCACGCTCCTTAGCTAAGCAGTCCTCTCCAAGACACTCTCCCTGTCCCCTTTCAAGCCACTGCTCTGCCCCAGCCGCTCTCCCGGGTGGGAGCTGACTCTCCTGCACCAGGACTGTCCCTTCCCTTCGCCGCTCGCCACCCCACGTAGCAGCCATGGGGCTCTTTGACAGCACCAGCAGACAAGGACTGAGCACCAGCATCTGGTTTGCCCAAAGCATGCAAAAAATGGGATCAAAAGATGTAAAAACGCACACGCACACAGGCTCTTCTTGCTGCACCGTGCTGCCCCATGTGCTCTTTGTTCTCCCAGGGACCCTCCGGCTGGCTCTGGACCACCACCCCGCACCTGAGAGCCTGCCCTCTCCCTGCACCGGGCGGGGGGGGGCATTTTGGCTCATAAGATGTTTTTGTCCCAGGGTCTGAGGAAACAGCCCTGTCAGCACAGCAGGGCGGAATTTGTGGTTGCAGGATTGCATGGTTGGAAGCCTTGTCACGGCCACTGCCCTCCCGCTGCGTGGCTTTCCAGAAGATGTGCCCTCCAGGGACGGCTCCTCTGCACCGGTGCGCTCAGAAAATCATGCCTTGGGGTGTCTAAACGGGTGACTGAAGGGGTCACATTTGGGAGCTCACCTCCAGCAGGGAAAAGAGAGCGGGATCTCTGCACAGAGCCCTGTGCCCGCCGGCTCCGGCGCAGCCAGCTGGATAACAGAGGAAGGACTGTGGTGCTCTCTGTGCCTCTATTTTCTTGCTGAAACAAGGAGGATTTGTGCTCTCCCTGAGCCTGGGCCAGGCCATGGGAGGGTGAGGAGTGTTGCAGCAGCACCCTGGGACTCTCCCGGCTCTGGCCAGGGAGGGGTGTTGGTAAGGGAGCCTCTATCCCCCAGCCCCTGGGAAAAGAGCATCCCTCAGCCCCCATCAGGGCCCACAGCCCCTGCAGCCCCTTCTGGCCCCTCTCCTGCTGCTTCTTCTTCCCCTTTGCTTGCAGGTCCTTTGGGTTGAGACCAAGCTGGGAAGCAATGTCCTGGTGGAAAGGGAGAAGCCCCCTTCAGGGCTGTTACGGATGGGAGCCTTTGAGCATGTGAGAAGCAAGGGGAGGTTGCCCTACGGAGCCCTGCAACGGGGGGAAGGACCAGCTCCGGTCCCCCCTGCCCAGCCTGAGCCAGCGCTTGATGGGTGCCACAGGCTGCTGAGCACTAGGCTGCCTGAATGAAGAAGAGAAGGGACACACCATCAACGCTCTCCATGTCCCAGCAAACACTGGAATTGTCTGGTGTCTCCCGAGTATCTTCTGCAGGTCTCCATCCTCTCAGGTGCAGACAGCCCAGGCAGCTACTGAAAGCAAGGAAGGTGACCATGCTCCACAGCCCAAGCCCAACATCTCCTGTCCCAGAAATGTGAAAGTGGCTGCACTGGGGTGAGTGGCACTGGGGAAGGCACTTTCTGTTTCTGCACCCACCAGACAACCCCATGACGGGCTCTCCCACCACCCTTTGCCTCCAGGCTGCGGTCCAGCCTCTTGGACAGGAGCGAGAGGAGCACAGAGGAACCATGGCTTCTGAAAAGGACCTGCTGGGTGACAGGACTGGTGCCCAACCCACCTTTCCTCTGCCCTGTACGCTAGCCCCTCCCTATCATCTCCCCATGGAACCTGAGGCACAGGAACAGACCCCACACAGGAACAGCCCTGTGCCTTCCCCACTTCCAGAGCATCTCTCAACCTGCCCAGAAGCAAGACACCCTCTCCCACCAGAAAGCAGCCCCCCAAATCCCTGCAGAGCAGCCTGAAAATGAAGCACACGGTCCCACCAAAAGGAAGCCTCCCAAATCCCTGCAGGGCAGCTGAGCCTGAGCCAGAGCCCCAAAGCACAATCCAGCAGAACCACTGGGTGGACTGGGCCAGCCCAGGGTGGTCTGACCAGCTGCCTGTGGGTTGGATCCTGGCTCCGTCCTGTTACAGCGCCTGTCTTGGAGGAGGCAGGAGCAGCCAGCAGAAACAGCCTGTTCCGAGCTGCATCCAGCCCTCTCCTCTGCTCCTGCCCAGGCCGGAGTCTCCCAGTTTGCCAGCCCAGGTCCCAAAATGGGCACTCAGCCCCGGCTGTGGAAGAAGAGGATGTCACTTCTGCTCTTCAGTAAGAGGGAGCAGACAACACGAGTCTCTTGGTCCCTCGCCTTGGGGTGGAGGTCCAGCCCTCCCAGACCCAGGCCTGCATGCTGGAGAGGTCAGGTAGGAGCAGGATGCTTTTAGCCAGGCGGAGGGGTGGAAGAGGTAGGCAGATCACAAGGCCCTTGCTGTCCTTTGTCGAATGCCCTCCTCTGTTCTTTCTTTCCACCTCTCTGCTTGGCAATGACTTCATTTCTTCAATTATTAATCATCTTGCTGCAATAGTGGCTGAATTAAACCCATTACACTTCCTCTGGGACCAGTCCCAAGGAAGGAGGCAGGTTTCCAGAAAGTACATTAGAGAGAAGGCAGACAGGGAGTCGAGACAAGCTGGGGTGGGAGGAGATGGCCTTGCTGCACACAGTGTAGGCCATTTCCCATCAGCTGTGAATCTGATATCCAAGGCACAGAGACAGGTAAAGTCTATCACGCAAACAGCCTGCTCACGCATCCCACTGGGCAGCTCCAGGAGAGCACTTGCGTGGCAATTGTTTCAGCTGAAAAATAAGCCACAAAAGTGAGTTACACAGGGAGAACTGCTTGCACAAGGGCTCCTGACATCCCACATCCTCAACAGTTGTTCCCAGATTGCCCCATCACCCCTGGCAGCGGCAGACAGGAGGGTTCTGCACAGCTATGCCCCACCTGAGCAAAGACACTGATTTTGTGTGACCTGCTTTTAAGGATCCAGGCACCCAGCTGGCACGACCCAGCACAGCCCCCTTCGCCATCATGGGGGATTAACCAGCGAGCGGCCTGAGAGAGCTTTCAGTCTCTTTGCAAGAATACTGATTTGTCCAAAGTTTGCAGAAATCTTGAAGCTCTGGCAAAGGACCCAGCGGGAAATTCACCTCCAGAGTGGGATGGGATTCCTGGTCAAAACCACAGCAGCCGGTCACAGTGCAGCAATGCGCCGGGTTGAAAGAGAGCAAAGATCAGTCCCCGGCACAAGTCTCTGATGAGTGAAGGGCCCTGAGACATGAGCCTGCATCAGGTTATGCAAAAGAGCATCTCAGCCATCAATCTGCCAGATGTTCAGGGGAGGCAAAAACCTTTTCCTACTTCTCTTTCCTTGTTTTTCAGACATCTGTAACCATTTTTTTGCCCCTCTGCTGATGCTACCAGAGAAATGACCTATCCTCCTTGCTCTGCTCTGCCAGTTGTGCCTGCGGCTGCCTCCTGCCCACGCGCACCTCTCCAGAGCCCCTCAGCCACAGCCTGGATCACACAAGGGCCCACGCAGCCTCCCTGCAGGCTGCGGTCACCCTCTCCACGCTGGCACCTTCTCCCCACCTCCTCCCGGGCCCCGGGCAGGGCTGGGAAGCCCTGAATCCATCCCGCGTGCTGAGCAAAGCCTGACAAACGCTGCTCAGCGGGATACCGGGAGTGCGGCTCAGCCCAGCCACCGCACAGGGGTCCTGGGGCTGACCTGACGTAGGGGAAGGGAGGGCGACCCGCAGGCCCAGGGTTCCCCGTAACCCCTCGGGCCGCACGCCGCCCCGCTGCCCCGTGTCCGGTCCGGGCAAGGCCGGCAGCCCCGGGACAGGGCCTCAGGGCGGCGGGAGCTGTGCAGGCCGCAGGCCTATGGGACCCCCCGGGCCTGCCCGCCCGGGCCGGCTCCGGCCGCCGCACTGAGCCCTTCGGCACCGGGTCCCCCGAGCCCCGCGGGGATCGCTTAGCCCCGGGGCGGGCCCGGCACGGCGGAGCACTCCCGGCCGGGGCCGAGCGGCCTCACGGCCCGCCCTGAGCCCCCGC
>VZSZ01002475.1:354174-370894 GCA_013398815.1 Ibidorhyncha struthersii
TGGCACCCCGCGGCCTGGGGACAGCAGGGTGTGATGGCACCCGGGGTCTGGGGACAGCAGGGCGTGCTGGCACCCGGGGTCTGGGCCCTCAGCCGGCTGTCCCAGCTGGGGTGGGGAGCGAGGGGCTCAGCCCTGGCCTTGCCTGCAGGGCCGGGGGGCAAACCTGGCTCCGGCTGGGGCCACTTCCCGGCTGGCTTGGGCTGCTGGCGGGGGTTGGCCTCCAAGCCCCGCCAGGGCCGGGCGTCGTGCCCCGGCCGGGGCCTTCTCCGCCCTGGGCTCCATCTTGCGTCCTCCCCTTAGAGGCCCCCCAGGACATGGCAGCCTCTGCCCCATCGGCTGGAGGGGACGTGGGGCCTGTCACCCCCTTGGGTGCCCCCCCTTCCCCCAGAGACCTCCCGTGCGCTCAGGGACACCGGCGCGAGCAGGACGCGGCGCGGGGGCTGCCCCTGTGGGGGGCTCTGGGGAAGAGGCACCAACGTGTTGAAAAGCGGCCGTTGTTTGCTCCCCAGCAGCATCCAGTGCCCAGATGGGGCCTTCTGCCCTTCGCCTGTGGTTTAAGTGACGGCTCGATGTCCTGCGCGGAGGGGAAGATGGCGGCAGAGCTGGGGAGGGCAGCAGGGGTGCTTTGGGGTAAAAAGCTGGCGATTTGGGGAATGCTTGGAAGCAGCGGGGGAGATGCCTCACAAGGTGGACAGCAGCAGGAGGAGCTGGGGACAGGGACGGGAAGGAAAGGCGAAGTGGTGCCGTCCTGACCTGCCCCTGGAGAGGAGGGGAAAATGAGGCAGGGGAGGTGATGGCTGGCGGGATGGGTGGCTGTGGGAGCGGAGCAGCGGGGAGCAGGACTGGGATGAGACGGGGGGAACGGCACATGGGTGATGAAAATACAGACCAAGGATCAGCTCTGAGAGTGGGTTTTTTTTCAGAAAGAGAAATATCAGGAGTTAAGTTTGGATGCGAGATCATGCACAGGGCGTTTCCTTACCTTCCTTGCTCAAGTTAACCTCAAAAAACAATTATTAATCACACTAGAGGTGGAACTGGGACTAGTTTGTGCGTGCAATGGCCTGCCTGGTCCCTTCTGCCGGCAAATGACCCCATGGGATCCCCGAAGCTCCCTCGTGCTCCCCAAGAGCCGCTGCTCCCCCAGGAAGGGCAGACAGGCTCAGCTGGAGGAGCGGCACAGGCGGCACCCAGCACCGCCGGCCCTGCCGCCTGCCGTGTCCGTACGAGCGGGATTTAATCTTCCTTGTCCAATTCACAGACAAATGACCCAGCAAGTGTTTTTAGGAGTTCAGTCCCTGCCTGGCTTTTCCTTCTTCTGTGTGTTCAGCTCTGTGCAATTTCCTTTCTTCTTTTTTTCTTTTTTAATCCCTTTTTTTTTTTTTTTTTTTGCATAATTCTGTCTTTGCAGTTTAGGGAACTTGCCAGGCACCCCTCAGATCTTCCACATGTTGGTCATCCACTGCTTTTGTCGAACTTCTTCTTTCTGAGTTTTTTTATAGAAACTTTGTGGGTTTGGGGGATTTGGGGTTTTTTTTGAAAGTGACTTTTCTTAGGAAAAGTTTAATCTGTTAAATGGCCTTTAAAATGAAGATTTTACCCGTGTTTCTGCATTTACAGGCTCATTCCCTCCTCGCCTCCAAACCTGCCTGTCTTGTGACAGCAGCACATTCACCAGAAAGGCTGTTCTGGGCTAAAAGACCCCAAAAAGGCAGAAAGTGTCAAAATGGGCTTTTGGTGAGCCTGAATACAACCTGCTTGGGTTTGGCACCACCTGATTTATGTTGGCAAAACAAGAGCATCTTATGAAGGTCTGTGGTGGTGGTGGGACATTCTGATGATGGGAAAGTCTGATGGTGGCACACTGTGTTGGTTGTGGGACATTCTGGTGGTTGGATGCTCTCATGGTGGTGGGACATTCTGATGATGGGAAGGTCTGACGGTGGGACACTGTGTTGGTGGTGGGACATTCTGGTGGTTGGATGCTCTCATGGTGGTGGGACATTCTGATGATGGGAAGGTCTGACGGTGGGACACTGTGTTGGTGGTGGGACATTCTGGTGGTTGGATGCTCTCATGGTGGTGGGACATTCTGATGATGGGAAGGTCTGACGGTGGGACACTGTGTTGGTGGTGGGACATTCTGGTGGTTGGATGCTCTCATGGTGGTGGGACATTCTGGTAGGGGGACACTCACATGGTGGTGGGGAATTCTGGTGGTGGGATGCTTTTGTGATGATCATCATGTTGCACAATGGTTCTGTCTTGACAATGTCTGTCTGTTGGCTTGGGGACTCAAACCAGGACAGGGACAAATGGGAATAAATTTCCCAGTGGCCTCTTCTCCCATGGCTCATAAAGTGTCTCAGTTTTCCTGGTGATGCAAATGTGAGAAACCTGAGGACATGCCAAAACATTGTGTCCCTGCCGTTGTGCTGCTGTGCGTGTCCTTGCTGCCTGCTGGGCGAGAGCTGCTTAGTGAGAAGCGCAGAGATCGGGCCATCTGGTTTGGACACACGCCCAGGAGCTCCCCTTTTCTTTTGCTGTCAACACTGATGGTTTTCATGGGAAGCTGAGCAACGGGGACACCAGATCCTGCAGTTCTGCTGTCCTGCAGATGCATGGCTGTATGGGGTGCATCACTGCCATGGAGGGGACGAGTGTTGCAACAACTGTCTCCCATTTGCTGGTGTTTCACTTGCTGTGATTCACTGCTGCTCATTGCCTCAACCTCAGTAGAATAAATCTTTGGGCAGAGCAAAGGTCACCAAGGGAGGAGAAAAACCACTGAAAGTGAAAATTCTGCCATAAGTTGAGATAAATGGTTATATTTCACATGGTATCTGACTGATGTTTGCATCCCCTGCAAGTTCTTCTGGTTGTATTGAGGAGCATGTCCTGGTGTCGGGGCTCTGCGGGGAAGGTCTGAAGACCTCCTCATTTAGGTTGGGGCATTGGGATCTTCCCTCCTTGGGTCTCCCTCTCCTTCTCCTCACTGCAGTGGTCCTCAGCAGGCATTGTTGTGCCATGACAATGCCAAGGAACACGCTACACTGACTCGCTTGGCTGGTTTGGTGAAGACTAGATGTTCAGGACTTGGATGAGCCAAGATCTTGAGGGTGAAAATGGAGTCAGAAGGACGCAGAACTTCTGTGGGGCACGGAGGATGCACACTGGGGTGAAATGCCAGGCTGTGCTGCTTCTTCACTCATGTTTCAGACCGCCGTGGGGAATTTCCCTTCATTCCTGGCAAGGACGTGGCCAGCAAGGCCAGGCGCTGCTCAGCATCGTGCAGGCAGAACTGCAGACTCATGGAGGTGGTGCATGTCATCCCCAAGCACCAGCTGGCCCCTGGAAAGCTGAAGGTGTGGGAAGATCTCCTTCCTGATCCAGCATGATTCTGTTCAGCTGCTCCTGCACCTGCCCCTTCCCTTTTTTGTGAAACCGAACGCTGGAGAGGGACAAATGTGGTCAGAAAGCAAAGATGGGGGAAGTGTCCTTGGAGTCCCAGCAGGACGTGCCCTGAGCTCTGGTCCTTGTTCCTGCCCTCGTGGCTTCTGGGCAGAAGGAAAGCAGTATATTGTGATTGCGTGTTGTCTTCTGGGCTGCTAAGATGACAACATAACTCTCCTGGATTTCTCCCTGGCCTGAGCATTGCTCCAATGCCCCGGCCATGCTTCATCATGAGCATGGGCTTCCCTGTCCAGAGGTGATGCTGGGTCCTGGCGATGAGGACATCCGTGCAGCACCAGTGGAGACGGTGCCTGGGGTTGTGGAAGGGGGCAGAAGTTTCTTGCTTGTCCCCCAGAACTCGTGTCTGCTGTGACTTCGGGCCAGGAGATGTGGTGCTGCCTTGTACCAAGGTTATGTGCCCGTCAGGGTCCCTGTGCACTTGTCCACTGGGGGCAATCCCAAGAGTGATCTGTCCTGATAGTGGTGAGTGTTGGGAGAAGACACTTCTTCTTTAAATTTCCTCCAGAAAATCTAAAAAACTTGCACTTTATCTTCTTTGACTGTGTTTTGTTCCTAAGAAAGTCACCGAGCAGCAAAGAGAAACATGGACCGTCTGGGTTGCCCACGGCCACCACCTTCTCTTGCACGTTTGCACGCTGCATCCTTAGGACTGTGTGTTGCTGCTGGACCAGCAACAAAAGCAATTTATGACTCAGAAATTACCCTGGGAAGACATATTTGCAGCAGAAGAGGATTGCTGAGCTGTCTGCGTCATTGCTCTTCTCATAAGAGGTCCCCAATGGGGTGCAGAGGGGTGTCAAACCCTGCAGCTGGGGGCTTCCCGGCGGGGAGATGCAGCATGTTCCTGGTGGGGAGATGCAGCATGCTGAACGCAGATGATGCCACATCTCCTCAGAAAGGTTTTTAAGGTCCTGGGCATCCTTAAGCCATCCCACCACTATCTTGCAGAGGCTGGAAAGCTGTTTTCTTTCCTGCTCTGCTGCTGGAGGAGCCCTTTCAAAAACCAGGCGCGCAAAGACCGTGCAGAAGAAGGAGCAAAAGTTTTGGGCACAAAATGATGTCAAATGAAATGGGCTGCTTTTTTTTTTTCCTCCCCCAGTGTTGGTGAGTAAATCCTGTTGATGTCAGAACCAGAACTTTGCACAGCCAAATGCAGGTTGACAGCAGCTCTGTGCACATCACACCCTGTGATGGGCTGTGCCACCTTCTGGCACCATTGCAGCCCAACCACTGCTATTAATGCAATTAATCTATTTCCCCCATCATATACATAATAGGGAATATGGCACCTTATCTCCCATCCATAGCAGCCCTGTTGGTTTCAGACCAGACCCGGCTCGGTACGGCTCGCAGTCGCAGAGGAAATACCATTTTACTACTGAAAAAAAAACAATTTTTGTGGTTCGGATGCTGCAGCCGCCAGTAGCTTTGCCAAGAACTTCAGTTCGTACACAGGAAATGAGGCTCCTTTCAAAGCACCAGAGTGGGGCTATATATATAGCCTCTCTGAGAAGATATTTAAAGAAACATATTGACACTAGCAAGAACAGGAAAAAATAGCTCCTGGCTGTGGGGAGCGAGGGCTGAAGGCAGCTGAGCCCATCCTGGGGGAGTAGGTGATACAGGGGCTTAATTCACTGCTCTTTCATCTCCAGGAAAATGAGCTCTTGTGCTTTGTGCTGTGTGAACCTCCATGCTTTCGGTCTCCTGTCTTTTAATCGGAATTAGAGGTGCTTGGGATTGAATACAGCTTCAGCAGCGAAGAAATGACTCATCTCATCTCTTTTCAGCGAGTCCCTCATAGGAACTTATTTCCATCCCCAGGGAAAGGAAATAGTTTGTCTTTTACCAGATTAGGGGCTGCTTTTCTCTTTAGTGCAATCTGGGATGGAGGGGTTTGTTTTTTTTTTTTTTAAATATAGGCAGAAATAACTGAGTTTTTTAATGTGGTGATGGACTCCAGAAGGGGCTGAGCCCCAGGAGGATAAATAGGTTTAGTGCTGGAAGTGGGGGGGACATCTGCCACCGAGTGCAAGGGGCTGCTCCAGAAAGGGGCATGATGTTTTTGGACCACCAAGTGTCAAGGGAGGACCTTGCCCCAAATCATATTGGAAGCTGAGCAGGAAGGCAGGAATGCCAAGGGCGGGGGGACGTTGCTGCGTCAAAAACCGTTCACCCTCACTCAGCACATGCTGCCCTGATGGTTACAGGAGGCTCTTTAAAATCTCATCTTTGAAATACAAATCAGCATGGACGATGTGAGCCAGGGTGGTTGTAATTCAGCGGCTCTGCAGTTAGGAGAGGGCTCCCTGCCGAGGGGGTCTTGCGCTAAGGAGCGTGGGGGCTTTTGGCCTCTGAACTTCAGCCTGTTTAACTCCATCCTCCTGCAACGCTGGGGAGAAGCAGTCTGTCAGGTAGATTGTTTTTACCAAATTCCCCCTCAGAGGACTCTGAACTGAGTGTGGTCCCCGCTGCCGGCACAAGCAGTGACCCTTAAGCCCAGGGAAAATGGAGAGGAAGGGCAGGTAGGATGTGGGTGCCTGTCACGAGGAGGGGGTGGCTCATCCCAGCTTTGCTCTTCCACGGGAAAAAAACCTCTGGAGAGAGACCAAAGTGGAGGAGCTGAAGCTGCAGGAGGGACAGTTTTGGCTGAAGATTGAGAAACCAGGGATGGGGAGAAGGTGCCCATTGCAGCTCCCAGCACGTCGTCCCATGGGTGCGATGCAGAACAGGCTGAGCATCGCCTGCCCCGGCACCATCTGGCACGCACGCACCGAGGCATGAGCCCCGGCACCCAAATGCCGTGCCCATCCTCAGCCCATCGCCTGCCTCCAACTGTGTAACTCATTTGCTCTTCTGGCTGGTGGGCTAAAATGACTGCCCCGGCCTTTGCGCAGATCCTGAGCTCAACAGACACCTGGGTCCTCCAACACGAGCAGGAAAACTGGATGTATTCGTAACTCCAAGCAAGCAAGAACAGGGGCAGTGGTTAGAGCCAGAGGTTGCCGAATCGTTGCAGGCTTGTTCTTGCACAAACCTCATACTTTAATTTTACAAATGTTCTTTTTTATTAAAAAATTATTTTTTCATTAAGAATATTGATAATCATGTTTAAAATAATATACTCAGCATACAGTGGGCAATGCTGGGAGGGCTGGTGAGGACTGTCCCAGGGACACCCCAGTGCAGGCAGGAGAAGAGACTTTGTGGGCAGCCCCGTGGCTCAGCCCTGATGGGCTCGGCGCTGGTGCGGGGTGCGGAGAATCGACTTAAAAACCCCTCTGTCCTAACGGGATTCGGTCCCGCTCCACTTGCCCCCAAGGCTGATCCATGGCAGGGCAGGGGGGACACAGGGCCAGCAAGTCGGGGGGTCACGCAGCAGCACGAGGGCTGGAGGAAGGGCCGGATCCTGCCCCTAATCTCTGCCACCAGCTTGGCTGATTTATTTTGCACAGTCACCAAATAAGAAAACTTCCTGGGGACAGACTGTTCCCCGGGTGACAGCAGAAACCAGCAGCTCAGCCGGTATTTTAGCCCGGATGCGTGAGTCCCTGCCCACGGCTGGACTAATTATACATTGTGTGCTGTTCCGGGCTAATCACAGTGGAAGGTAAATGATCCCTGGTCTACATGCAAAAGGTGAAGTTACTTGTTCAGAGGCATATACAGACATGTAATATTTTATCATGGACTCACAGAGTGGTTTGGGCTGGAAGGGACCTTCAAAGATGATCCAGTTCCACCCCCCTGCCCTGGGCAGGGACACCTCCCCCCAGCCCAGGTTGCTCCAAGCCCCGTCCAACCTGGCCTTGAACACCTCCAGGGATGGGGCAGACACAGCTTCTCGGGGCAGTCTGCGCCAGGGGCTCAATACCCTCATGGTACATTTCTTCCTTATGTCCAACCTAACCCCACCCTCGTTCAGATTAAAACTGTGTCTTAGCACACGGAGCTTCCTTTTGTAACCGCAGGATTTTGGTCCCTTCTTTGGTGGGATGTTTCTGCAGCTTGACAAGTCTCACGCCAATGGTGAGCGCATGGTGTAGGTTGGTTGTGGTCATGGTTGGTGTTGTACCATGAGGATGGGCTGCTGCAGGGTATAGCCCTGGCCATGGCTTCCAACAACACCTTCAGTCCAGCACAGAGGTGCTCCCAGATGGTCCCGGTCCCCACCACGGGTGTTGAGGTGGGTATATCCATCAGCTATGTCTTGGAGCCTGTGCCCTCCTGAGGGACTTGGTGCACGCTGCTGGTCCATTCTTGTCCTGCCTTTAGCCAGCCATGCTGTTTTGGCACTTGGACAAGCAGACACCATTGCATTCTCTGTTCCCACCAACGCAAAAAGCATCAGGGTGGTGGCTGCAGAAGCTGTGTTACCAAGATACCAGGTAGCTCCAGAGCTCATTCAGCTTTATGCAGCTCATAGTGAGGTTACCAGGCTTTTTTTATGGCTTTGTCCTGAAACTCATGTTGTGAGGTTGACTTGAGTTGCCCAGATCTGCCATCCTATCAGTCTTGAGGTGGAGAAGATCCTTTGTTTCTTGGCTGTTGAGCAAACTAAAAAAACTCTGCTAAGCATACTTGCAGATCAGATTGCTGAAGCTGTGGTTACTTTATTCTAGGACTTTCATAATTTTACATGCTATTTTTACCTAGCCTGACTGGTAGCCAGCTCGATGTGATTGCAATAAATCCCAATTTAACAGCATCAGCCTGTGCCCTTCCTGGGTGGGTTTTTGGTCCTGCTGCCCCAGATGCTGCATCAAAGGCTGTTGGTATCTGGGTTTCTGTTCCCTGGGGATCTCCTGGGGTCTGGGCATCCACCACCCGGCTTTTCACCACGTTCACCGCTTTGCCAAGTGACCCGATTCCCGATTCCTGTGTGGGACAGTGCAGCCCCTCAGCCAGCCCCACTGTGCTGCCGGAGGTGAGCCCCCGAGGAGGGCACAATAAATATTTACCATACAGAAAAGAGGCAAGTTGCAGCAAAGAAAGGGACCCTTTGGGAGAACAGGGCCAGGCTGGAGACTTGCTATTTATTGTTACCATTTGTCTCTTTTATTCCATGCGAGCAGCTCGGCGCTCTCAAAAGAGTGCATGGCATCGCTTTTAATTTTAATTAGCAAGTGCTGGCTGGAAAATAGTGTTTTCCAGTCATTGTGTTCACATGGAAGTGAACAATAATACGGGGTTTCATAGGCGCAAATGGTGGTGCAAGGTGATTGTGCCAGAACATCAGGGACACCCGGGAATTGTCCCTCCTCCTCCTGAGAGACCAGAAAAGAGGTGATGTCATGAGTGCTGAGACTTCAGCAGCAGACTTCACCAACGTAGTGATGCATGTCCTGAGATACAGTTCCCACCAGGCAGCATTCCTTCAGGATCAGGTATCTGGGCGCAGGAGGGCTCTGGGTACAGTTGCAAAGAGCAATTTGCATCTTCTGCACAAGTGAGATGTGGTCCTCAGGCCCACAACCTGCTGCTTGTGAAGGTTCAGTGTTCATCCAGGTGTGGACTAAATGCAGTCTCTGCAATCCACTGACTCGAGAACTGATCAGCACTTCTGCATCTCAGTGGGCTTGGCAGCAGGTCACACTGGTGCTGGCCTTCGCCCTTGCTGGTCCTTGGGTTGTCCCTTTCCTCCTGAGCCACGGTTACTGCATGCACCAAGCATGCTGTCTTCAGGTTGCTCCTTGTAGGCCACCCAGTCCAGTTCTACAACCCTCAGAACTGCTCACAACAAAGATTTCCAAGGTCTTGAGGCAATGCTGAAGTGGAGGCAGTGGAAGACTTTGACTTCTGTGTTGAAGAAGTCAGTATAGACTAGGAATGGCTCCACCAGAAGAGATGACCTCTTCAGCATTGAATAAGTCAATGAAGTCATTGAAGAAGACATCTCCTCTGGTGGAGCCATTCCCAGTCTGTGACCTGGTGGACACCTTGTGTTTTCCTAGCCAGAAATGTTTTGTGCACCGCACAAATGGGAATGGAATGTTCCAACAGAGTCAGCAAAATTTGGCTGCTTCTGTGGAGGTAAATACTTGTCTGGAGAGTGCAAAGGTAAGTATTTCTGAGTTTGCTGAATTTTATGGTCTCATTCTGTTACCTGGAACTTGTGTGGTCCGGACTGTCCTGCTGCCATGTGTGGAGCAGGTATCAGGTGAGGCTGTTAACCCCTTCAGCAGCCAGCCCGGGGAGCGGGGACCTGCATTTTGGTGTGGCTTGTTCCTCCCCATGGTCCCAGGGGACACTTCGTGCCCTGTCTTTGCTCACTGTGGTACCTGCCATAGATGTTGGTGGATGTGCCTGTGCCTCCCCCCAAGCACAGAGCATCTTGTGGCTGTGGGGACCCAGCCTTGTGTTGGGGTAACGGGTGGGGAGGGTCACGCATAGCACAGCATGAAGCTGGACCTTCACCGCCTCTTCTCGTGCAGGAGGGTTGAGAGGTGGTGGGATGATTTGGGACACTACACAGCCCACCTTGCGGGGAGTGGGATCCAGCCTGGAGCTTCTGCTGTGCCCCACAGCGTCCCTCCTTGTGGGCACCTCAAAAGGTGACATTAGCCGAGGAGCTGGATTGAGCAAGACCATCTCCTGGCTTCGCTCATCTCCTGGTGAGATGCTCTTGCCCTCAACAGGAGGACACGCACCTTTCTTGTTTGTCTTCCCGGCTATTGCAGTCCCGCTCCAGCTCTTTTTATAGCTTGGAAAGAAGTGCCTTGAGTTTCTGAATCGTCTGGGAGGCCAAGCACACAGGGAGGAGTCGCAGCTAGAAATAGGGCTGCTCTCTGCTTATGCATTCCAGTTTTATTATTTTTTCAGCTGAGATGTCCAAGTTTGAAGAGTCCCACTGCCGCGAGCGCTGAGCTGGGAACCATGTCCTGCATTTTTTCCACTCAGATTGGGTCTTTTTTCTCCTTTGCCTTATTCCCAGTGCCCTCACACCAACCGTTGAGCCTCCATGAGATGCCTTTCCCAGGGAATGAGGTCTCTCACCCCTGCCTATATTTTCTGTAAACCCCCAATTTTGTGCCTCGGCGTGGCTGGTTTCGCAGAAGAGCTCCCTGTGTGCCGGCAGCATCAGCTGAAGCTGCAGAAATTATTAATGTCTGGGGGGTGGATGAGCGATCAGGTATTTGCTAAAGCTGCTGGGTGGTGAGCAAAGAGCTCAGACAAAATGTTCAGTGATTTCTGCCCGCTGGGAGGGAAGCGAAGCTTCCTCGTGCTGCACAGACGTGAATAAACCAGACCAAAAAGGAGAGGACACTTTGTTTGACAAAACCCATAGTTTTCAGCCCCTTACAATGAGCCGGGATTTTGGCTGCGGTGCAAAGCCAGGGCCGGGCATGCGGGCAGGGCTGCCCGAGGGCTGGCACGGGCATCCCGGCAGGTCTGCTCCTCTCTCCCATGAGAGAGGGGTATAATTAACTATAGCACCTCTAGACTTCTCCATTAATCCCTTAATACTTGGATACCATTTTCAGGCATGCCATGGCTGCAATCTGCCCTTCCGAGAGTTTTTATCACACGGGAACCATTTAGGGTCCCTGCTGCCACTTGTCTGCTGGCGTCCGTGGTCCCGTGTGATAAACGCACCGACACCGATGCCTGCTGGGAATGGGAAATACCTGGGAAAAATCCATCTCAGGTCAAATCTGAACCAATTCTTTCTTCTAATCAGCCATCATGTGGAAATGGCAATTAGCCAGACTGTCCCTCTTACGTCTTTTATGATTTTAACCCTTTTTCCTCCCTTTCTGCTGCATTCACTAGCCCCGGGAGCAATTGCTATCCAGCTTCTCTTCCCATCAGCAGGAAAAAGAGATTTTGCACATTGTCGAAGTGCTAAGAACTGCAGATTCCTATCAGAGGGGATGAAGTCTGCCAGCTCCTTTCTTCTGATGATAAGCAAATTGTGGGTGTCTGATCCCAGCACCTCCAAGGGACTGTTCCTTTCCCACCTGTGAAGAGAAGCAGCATGTTTACTGCTCGGTGAAATAACCAGCATCCCGTAAGCAGCACGCATAGCCATGGCAAGGGCTTCTTATTCTTATCCTAGGTATTTCCATCTTTTCCAGCCCTGGAGGGTGAGAATGACTGGTGCTCAGCTCCTTCTGTGTGACTGCCCCATGTCAGGACTGTAGCGATGCCCCTGCGGTCCCGGCAGCCTGGGTGCTCCTGTACCTGGATATCTGCTTTTCACCTCCATTTTTCCCTTTTCCTGTTGTTATATGCTCTTCCCGATGCAATATGCTCTTCTCCCAGGAAGCAACATTGTGCAAATTCTCACCAGTTCTCACCATGCGGATTTCTCTTTCTCAGTGCCTTACCAGCGAGCACTTGGGTACAGCACAGGGGACCGGCCATGGCAGCGGGGCTGTGTTCAGGGCTCTCTGGGTTATTTCTGATAATATCAGCCAGTGGATTTCTAGTACAATCTTCTTTACTTATCCAAAAACATTAAAAAAAAGACCCGATTCCCCGAATGCCATAGGAACACAGAGGTTTTTCTCCACAGGACTGCGTGCAGCTCCCGTGGTCCTCAGGCTGCTGCCTTGCTCAGCCATCCATCGGCCTTCGCGCAGATGAGTCTGGTCCCTGTGGCTTTTGTGTCCAAGAGGCTGGCTGTCCCCCACCGGCTTTCACGGGAGCCCTTGTCCCTGCAGCATGTCGATCACACGGGAGCCCTTGTCCCTGCGTCACAGTGGCCAGCCCTGTCACCTTCCAGCAGAGCATATCCCGTGCAGGAGGATGCCTTGGGGGCAGCTGAGGACCACAGTCCCTTGTGCTGGGCTGACCTAGCGGTGTCTGACAACTGCTGAATTGCAGAAAAAGAATGAAATTGGGTGTGTTTAGCAGGATGTTGTCCAGTAGGTTGCCCCGAGAAGCTGTGGCTGCCCCATCCCTGGAGGTGTTCAAGGCCAGGTTGGACGGGGCTTGGAGCAACCTGGGCTGNCTGCATTCCACTGCAGAGGAGGTATCATCCTGCTCACAGGGCAGGAGGAGGCAGGGAGCCGGGTGGCAGGTGCCACCCTGAGCCTGGCTTGGTCCCCATAGTTTCACCCATGGGTGAGCTGTGGGCACTAGTGGCTCCCAGCATGGGAGCATCTCATCCTGCTGCTGGAGAGGCTCCCAGCTGAGCCATCTCTCGCAGTCTGTGCCCCAGTCCAAGGGCATCTCAGCCATGATCCCCGTCCTGCCAGGAGGCACAGCCGTGTTTTCCACAGCCGGAGCTGGGTTTTACGTTCTTGGTTCTTGTCCAGCCGTGGTGCTGGGGCTCGCAGGAGCGGGACAGTGCAACCCTTTCTTCTTGGGCTGGGGAGGCCAAAGGGCGTGGTTTGTTTTCGAATAAGGAAAATGAGTAAA
The DNA here is from genome assembly GCA_013398815.1 of Ibidorhyncha struthersii. NCBI lineage: Eukaryota > Metazoa > Chordata > Aves > Charadriiformes > Charadriidae > Ibidorhyncha > Ibidorhyncha struthersii. The sequence continues at coordinate 367,015 of VZSZ01002475.1, forward strand.
AACTAATATTTAGATCTCAGGAAGGGATTTCACATGGAATCGTGCCTGCCATTCCCCTGCTGGTAAGCGTCAGACAGGGAGCAGTAACACATGAAACACAGTTTCCTTTATACACTGGTTTTTTTCCACGCCGGGCTCCACCCTGCGTCCCAGCGGAGATCCCTGCTCTGGCTCCGCGTGCTCCCCAGGCGCTTCCCACACCCAACAAGCGGGTGGCACACCAGGGGCTCGCAGCCCGGCAAAGTTACGGACCTCCTTTCGGGGAGCATCACCTGCGGTGAGGAGCATCTGCAGGCATCAGAGATGTGTCAAACATGGGGAACTTACTGGCTTGCTGGTACTTTTAAAAGGGCACGAGAAAAGTTTGAGCTCACATAGCAGAACGGGACTGGTTTAATTTGCAGTTATACATCGATCAGAGAACATCCCTTGTTCCTCCTCTGGCCCATCCTGCTCCTCTGCATGGAGAACAGACACCCCAGTGCTGAGCTCCGGTTAGAGCCGGTTGCACATGGTGGCCTGGGCACTGGGGAGGGCTGCCAGGGATGGGGACTTCAGGACCACACTGGTGGCTTAACAAAGCTGGACGCTCGTTTCCGAAGTCCTGGGAGATTCCAGAGGGATGCACATGGAGCTCCATCCTGCTCCAGTGCTGACAGCACTGTTGTCTTTAGGCTTAGGTCCTATGTATTTATGAAATATCTGTAGGCTTAGGTCCTATATATTTATTAAACCAGTATTTATTACTTACAAAGGCCAAACCTTCCCAGTGGCGGAGAATTGGACTCCAGGAGTCAGCTCTGTCCCTGCTGGGGGAGAGGGGAGGAGGTTCAGCCACAGGGTATCATCTGGCACTGGTCGCCCGCCGCATGCAGGGGATGCTGAGCAGTGAATGAAAAACGTCATTTTTATCTTTCATTTGGACATGAGTTCGTTTGCTCTGCTGTTTTCCCGCCGGACTGAAATGGGCACCTTGATCCCACTGGGTATTGGTGGGAGGGAGATGAGCTGGCTGCCCCTTTGCAAGACCACAGGCTGCAATCCCGCAGCTCTTCGGAGCTCCTGGCATGCCGGCATTTGTGGGAAGCAGCTCTCCGAGAGACGGGGAGGTGGACAGAGGTCTCGGCAGCCGGGCTGGGCAGAGAGAGAGAGCTGTGAAGTGGCTTGCAATGCCAAAGAAAGCAGAAAAACCTCCAGGAGCACGAGGAGGAGGAGGAGGCAGAATTGCTGCGAGCCGGCATTGCCCACTTTGCTCCGACCTCTCCCCGAAACCGCGTGGTGCTTAAATATGAATATAGTCAGAGCTGGAAGCTTTCCCGGGGCTGTACATATGTTGCCCGTTTCCTATAAATACTTTCTCCTCTACCCGTTAGCCAGAGGCAGGCTCAGCATCCGCAGCCCTCTGCGTCCCTCCAACACTGCTTTGCAGAGCGCAGGCAGGGGCTAGTGGGGGCTGGTGGGGTCTGGAAGGATCTGGTGGAGTCTGGTGGGACCTGGCAGGGGTCTGGCAGGGGTCTGGTAGAATCTGGTGGGGTCTGGTAGGATNACCTGGCAGTGGTCTGGTAGGGGTCTGGTGGGGTCTGGTAGGGTCTGGTGGGATCTGGCAGGGGTCTGGTAGGGGTCTGGTGGCATCTGGCAGGATCTGGTGGGGTCTGGTGGGACCTGGCAGTGGTCTGGTAGGGGTCTGGTGGGGTCTGGTAGGGTCTGGTGGGATCTGGCAGGGGTCTGGTAGGGGTCTGGTGGCATCTGGCAGGATCTGGTGGGGTCTGGTGGGACCTGGCAGTGGTCTGGTAGGGGTCTGGTGGGGTCTGGTAGGGTCTGGTGGGATCTGGCAGGGGTCTGGTAGGGGTCTGGTGGCATCTGGCAGGATCTGGTGGGGTCTGGTGGGACCTGGCAGTGGTCTGGTAGGGGTCTGGTGGGGTCTGGTAGGGTCTGGTGGGATCTGGCAGTGGTCTGGTAGGGGTCTGGTGGCATCTGGCAGGATCTGGTGGGGTCTGGTGGGTCCTGGCAGCGGTCTGGTAGGGGTCTGGCAGGGGTCTGGTGGGGTCTGATAGGGTCTGGTGGGACCTGGCAGGGGTCTGGTAGGGGTCTGGCAGGGGTCTGATAGGGGTCTGGCAATGTCCGCAGGGTCTGGTGGGGTCTGGCAGGGTCCAGCCCTGTAGGGTGGGGTCCGGCCTCAGGGAAAACATTTGTCGTAGCATTTCCCAACCTATTGCATCAAGTGGTTTCACTTCCGATGAGATAGTTCCTCGTTCGTTACATGGACGTGCCGAAGCTGTTAACATTTAGGGGTTCTTGTAGGTGCTGAAGTGTGCGGACATGTTGCAAATCTGCTGGGAGCATCCGCTCAGCCCTCTTCTCCCCCGTCTTCTGGGTTTGCAGGGAAATGAAGCTCAGGAGAAGGTGTGAGGAGGTCTTGGGCGGTGGGTGTGCAAGTCCTGGCTGGGCATTCAGCTGAAGCATCATGCGTGTGGCATTGCCACCAGGTCTGCAAATCTCAAGTCAAGAGACAAACGCAAGCCGCTAATTAAAGTGATTCCTCTGATGGGGCAATTTGAAGGTCACCAAAGGCAGAGGTTTGGAGATTACTGAAGGGAGGGGGGTCCACACACTTTGGGAGAGGGAAGAAGGCATCCAAGGGCAGATGCTGAAGGTATTTTGGCATGGCTTCGTCTCTGGCCCCACAGGCAGCAGCTGTGCTCCACGTGAAGCCTCCAGCTCCCCATACATGAAGCCACCAGGGCAGGACTTAGGGGCTTCAAAAGGAAATTCGTGGGAGCCATGTTTTATCGACCATCTCCTGAATCATTGATGGCACTGATCCAGACACAGAACAGCTGTGTAGTGGAGGAACGCGGACAAAATCAGGCGCCACTGATGGGGACAAATGGTCCCATTGATGGGTATAGATGCTGGGGCCCCATAGACCTCTGGGGCTTGTGAGGAGGTGGGTGACAAAGAAGCTCTGGGCACTGGCAGCCCGGGGAGCAGTGAGGTGGCACACATGGGAGCAGTGAGCACAGCGCTGACAGTCCGGTACCATGGTGGTGACCTTTGCTAATCCTGTTTCCTTCTTCTGGGCATTTTGCTTATCTTGATGGTGTCAGCATTAGGCTTACAAGAAGGAAGCGAATAACTACAGCGGTGCATTGTGCATGTGTAAAGGAAGACCGAGCCTCAGACGGAGTCAAGAAGGGATTCCAGATAATTTGCACATACGGATGGGGCTGCGGGGGGCACAGAAGAGATCTGCCAGTGATGAGTGAGTGGTCACATACATGTTAGCTGAGGTTAAGCGTGCAGGTTTACATCCCCCTGCCACGACTCACGCATGGTTATTACTGTGGCTGCTGAAGGCTGTCCTTTTGGATCGAGGGCTTCAGGTGGTGCCTTCCCCGTCCATAACAGGATTCAGAGAGTAGTTTGGGCTGGAAGGGACCTTCAAAGATCTCCCAGTCCAACCCCCACCCCCACCATGGGAGGGGACACCTCCCAGCAGCCCACGTTGCTCCAAGCCCCGTCCAACCTGGCCTTGAACACCTCCAGGGATGGGGCAGCCACAGCTTCTCGGGGCAACCTGCGCCAGTGCCTCACCACCCTCATGGTACAACATTCCTTCCCCATGTCCAACCTAACCCCACCCTTGTTCAGTTTAGAACCGCTGCCCCCTGTCCTGTCCCTGCAGGTCCAGGTCAAAAGTCTCTCTCCCTCTTGCCTATAAGCTCCCTCTAAGTGCTGAGCGGCCGCAGTAAGGTCTCTGCGGAGCCGTCTCTTCTGCCGGCTGCACAACGCCAACTCTCTCAGCCCTTCTCCACGGCAGAGGTGTTCCAGCCCTCGGACCATTTTGGTGGCCTCCTCTGGGGCGGCTCTCCCAGGTGCA
>VZSZ01002475.1:378295-401035 GCA_013398815.1 Ibidorhyncha struthersii
TCGGCTGGGCTCAGGCGGTGCCACGAGCACCCGTGTCCCCACGTACCGGTGACCCCACGTGAGGGCAGCCCTTCACCCAGGCACTAGGGATGGAAACAATTTTGGGGTGAAAAGCGGGGGGGTTTAGGGTCCGTTCCTGCAGGGGGGCACATTCATTCCATGCGCTGCTCACCTGGGAAGAGGGATTTTGCTTTTCATGGTGCTCTGGCAGAGCCGAGTTCGGGACAGGGAAGGTCCCTCGGGTGCTGTGTGGGGCCCGTGGGGTGCTGGCTGTTCTCGGCTCTGTTGCAGGATCCAGACATCCCGGAGGGAAAATGGGAAGGGACACCCCGAGCTGCCTGCGGGAGCTGCCGTTGGGCGGGAGGCATTGCATGGAAGGATTTCCACCAAAGCTACCTTGGTACCGCCAGGCTCCGCATCCCCGGGGCATCCCGGCTCCACAGAATTGGGGAGCATCCCGCTAGGGCGATACCCTGCTGGGGTAATGCTTCCCAAGGAAGGTCGGTCCTGGGATGGCAGCTGATCACCGAAACGCATGTCCAGAGATGAGCATCCTGCCATCTGCTCCCCGCATCCTTCAGTCTTACTCCTTTATTCCCTCCTGTTCCAAAAAAAATGCTGAAATATTTGCATTTTGCTGGGAAGCAGAAGACTCTGGTCCGGGACCGTTTGGAACGTGATCAGGAATATTTGAAGGTGGTGGAGGTCCTTCCTCAACCACCGACCCTGGAAAACACAGCCATCCTCCCTCCCCGGATAGAAATCACCGCTGCTGGAAGAGATTATCTTCGCATAAAATCCCCACTTAAAATTAAAAGCCTGGCTAACGGGGCAGCCGGCGGGAAGGGCTCCAGCCGTGGCCGAGCCGGCTGGGCAACGTGGAGCACAAGTGATGGAGTGCCCGTATCAATAATTAAACGAGAAGAGTAACGAGTGGTTTTCGTGGGGAGCAGCCGCGAAGGGGCACAGGGAGCCGCCTGGCTTTCCGCCTCTCCTGGGATCCAGCCACCCGTGCTGGGCTCTGGTTGTGCCGTGGGGTCTCCGGCTGCGGTGGGTTGGAAGCGTCCGGCAGCGGGGGCACGTGCTGGCCCCTCATGGTGCTGGAGGTGACCAAAGCGCTCCCCAAGCTCTGCTGCAGCCTCGGTTGGTTTCTCCTTTGACCGTTACTTCAGCTGGAGGCTTCAAAGGGACGTGAGTTTTATGGTGTCAGCTTCCCTGACGGTCATTGGTGAGGTTTGGCTTCTTCTGTAGTCTTGCTTTTTGCCCCATTCTCCCCCAGATCAGGTTTTTTGCTGTCCTTTTTTTTGTTTTCCCAAAGGTTTATCTGTGTATTGGAAAAGTCCGTATGCCTCAGAATGCATTTAAAAAACACATGTCCAAGTAATTAATTTGCATAAATTGTTTATGGCACTGGCGGGATCCCGTGGCCCAACACTTTGGGTGCTGGTCCCCCGGTGGTGGGCAGTGATGTGTTCAACGTAGCAAGCTCTTGTCTCTGGCGTTGATGGAACCAAACCCTTCCAGCCACTGCTGACCAGCCCGGCTCTCCCCTCCTGGCATCAGATGTCCCACTTGAGTCCTTGGGACCCACCACAAGTCAGTTGGGTGGTCGTCTTTGTTCTTTCCCTCTGCTTGTCTCCAAGGAGGAGTAATGGGATTGCGCTGTCTCCTCCTGCCGCAGCTCTTGTGATGGTGTTGAACTCAGGATTTTGGCGTTTCGGAACTCCAGAAGTTCCAGAACTCCTCTGGAAAGGCCAGGAGGAGGTGGGTTAAGACCTTGCACATGCAGCTCATGGGCTCATCACCCTGTGGATCCCAACCTCTGCTTTGGTGCCACCCGGCTGCCCTCAGGAGGAGCTGGGCACTGGTGGGGTGGTCTGTTCAGCTACGCTCAATATGTGTATCCTTGAGCTTATTTTCATTTTTCTGTCTTGATGACAGTACTGCAGCTCACGAGGCAAAGGCCTTGGTGGGAGTCGGATGGCAGCTGCCATCCTTTTGTGTCTGCTTGTGGGGTGGAGACCTCTGAACATGACATCACATCACACACACACACCCCTTCCAGGCTTGGCCCAGGAGGTTTCTTTGCTGGAAGCACCACGTGTGCTGGAAGAGCTTCTCCATAACGCTCACATTGGGCTTTGCCGGGTGCCACAGGGCACTGGTGGTGGGTAGACCAAGCGTGACGGCGATCTGAAGTCATCATCCTCCCAACCTCGGGCGAGCAGACCTGGAGGCGGCGATGCCAGGGCAGGTCTCTGCCAAGAAGAGCATCACGGGCATGCCATCAGTTTTCAATGCGGGTCGCAGAGCCCGTGGTCATCTTCCCAGTGACTCCAGTTTGGGCTGTCCCGTGTGCCGCAGGGCGGGGCGGGGGGGGCAGGCAGCGGGGCAGGGTGTCCCCAAGCACCCCCCCAAGGCATGCTGGTGTCCCTTGGGATTCAGGACTGTCTCTTGTACACCTCGGTCCTCCTGCTCCTGCTGGCATCCCAGCTGGTGACGTCGGCATCTCTTCCTAGAGAGGCACCTCGCAAGCCACCGCCACCGGGGACCAAACCCCAGCAGATGTGGCGAGGTTTCGGGGTTTTTAATGCTGGAGGCCAACGTTACTTTGGGGGAAATGTGGTTGTTTTTATGGCCCAAGCAAAGGGAAATATGAGATCCGTGTCGTTTTGGGGATTATTTCTCATCTGGTGGCAGGAGGAGGCGAGAAGGGTGGCAGCGCCTTCAGGGAGATGCTCACACACCCGTGGTGCAGGTGCTTCATCTCAGCACGTTGCCAGCCGGGGGAGGAGTGCTTTCTTTCCAAACTCATGGATCCGGCAGCAGATGTGGCCAAATCGGCGTTATCCAGCTGGCTTTGCTTCAGCATTTTGCCGGAGAAAAACCTTTCCTGAGCCCCGGCGAGGCTGTGCCTTGCTTTTAGCTGCTGGTGGTGAGTGATGTTTAAGGAGACACATGTGCCTTCTGAAAAGCTCACCCACACCCCGGTGTCCCGCACCCCTCCAGGGCCGGAGCGAAGCCTTGCTACGCTGGGATTTGCAATTTAATTAAGCTCACAGATTTATTTTTTTCTTTCCCAGGCTTGTTGTAGTCAGGTCTCCCTGCACGCTCGCTTCCCCCGGAGCCTCTGCGGCTGCAGGGCTTGGTTGCAAGCGGTTTTCCGGAGGTATGGTTCGTCCCAGCTCTCCATTTATAGAAAGGAATTAAGGAGAAATGAGGGAGCATTACTGAGAGGATTTGCACTGCGACTTACTCAGTTTCTCCAAATAATTTGCAATAGCTCTGGATTCTTTAATCAACGCTCATTTCCTTTTGGAAATAAGCGGGAAGGTGCTGTGCAGCTCCTGAGCAGAGCTCGGCTCTTCGCTGCAATTCAGAGGAGCCCGAGAGCGTAATTTGGGGAGATCTGGCAGGGGGGAGGGGTGTGCTTGTGTGCACGTGCAAGAGAGGACAGTTTCTCGCCACTCAGAAAGCCTCCATCACTCTGTCCCGGGTCCCTCTGTGCTGTTTCGGGCTCCTCTGTCCCTGTCTGGATCCTGCGACCGCACACTCGGAGAGGTGTTTTAGTTAACGTGAGCCACAGTTGGGGGGGGTCACCCTGGTGCGGAGCTGTTGGTGGCTCCGCTCTGGTGTTGGGCGAGAGTCAGGAGTCGGCGGGGGATCCCGTGGGATGTGGTCCAGCTCACTCCCTGCCAGCGGGATTCCTGGAGACCCATGGGAACGGCGCTAAATTCCCCCGGGACAGGGCTGCAGTGGCATATCAAACCACACAAGACCTTGCATGGTGTGGGGACCCCTTAGGTGCTGCTGAGGGAGGAGAAGCTGCTCAGGCAGGTCCCGCTGCTCCGGGGCAGAGATATTAGGTTGGATAGTCCCTGGTCTGTATTACCTGACTCTGCTCCTCCTCTGAATGGCCTCAGCCTTTCCGCGCTCGTGGCAGTGGGGTTTCCTCGCCCCGCTCAAGAGGCGCTTGAAACGCTAACGGTGCTTGCGGCGTGACCAGTGCTTGCAGTGCAACTGGTGCTTGCAGTGCAACTGGTGCTTGCAGCATTCCCGGTGCTTGCAGCAGTACTGGTGCTGGTCACTCAGCCTCAGCCAAGCACCCATGGCCCAGCCCTGCCCCAGCTGCTGCTCCACTGAGCTCTGCTCCCCACCTCAGCCGCTGGCCCTGCCGGGGGGACGCTGGCATGGCGGTGTGACCCCCTTGCAGCTCTCATTGTGCAAACGGGGCCCCGCCGGCCTCTCCTCTCTTTTCCCTCCCGGCCCCGCTGCCGCAGCAGCATTGCACAAGAGGAAACACCAGGGTTTCCTTTGTGGCGGTGGCAGTGGTGGCAGAGCTGTGGGGCTGGAGGAAGGGCCCGACTGCCCCACACAGGCTCCCTGCACCCTCCGAGGTCCCCTGCCCCGCTCCCAGCACTGGGGGGACGGCAGCAGGAAAGGAGCCCTTTGGGCGCCCACATGGGCATGGGGACCGCGGACCGACATCCCTCCGTTGGCAAGAAGGGATGTCGAGGCCGCGCTCGTGGGCTGGCAGGTTAGAAACAGCCCTTGTGGTGTAGAAGCTCGTAATTAAATTAAAATCCCATCAGTTGGACGGTGTTGGGAAGCAGCATCTGTGGGTCAGGGTGAAAGACCCTCTCCATGGCAAAGAGGTCTGAACTTTCTTTCAAGGCAGCCCCAAATTTCCCTCCTTCTTGACCCAGATTCGCAGCCAAAACTCGTGGACGGCAGCGTATGCCGCTATCGCAATCCCCAACCTCGCTTGTCCCTTGGAGGTGACACTCACAGCCTTGGTCCCTCGCTGCTGCCCTGCGCTCCTCCAGGTTGCTTGCGCAGGCACTTCCGGGGCCAGTGGAGCAGCGGTTTGGGAATCTCTCAAGTCCCTGCTCCGAGATGCTCCCGGGATGGGACCCTTGCCCTGCCCTCCTGGGGGATGCAGCGGGGAGGTGGGGTGCCCACAGCACCCTCAAGGACAGAAACATGGGATCTGGCTTTTCCTTGGAAAACCTTTCTGCCATCCACACAGACATCATGTGTGCTTCAAAGTGGGGGGCTTGGGGATGGAGGGTCCTGGAGGCCACCACCCGTCACCCTCCCACCGTATCTCCCCAATCTCTGGGGTCACTGGGGGCCACTTCGGTTGGAAAAACGTGTCCTTGCTTTACCAGGAAAAGTCGGCAGGAAACAGCACTTAAACAGGGAGCTCCGTTTCCAGCTTTCCTGGAGATGCGGCAGCCCCCGGCACTGCTTCCCTCTGGAGACTTTCAAGGACAGCAGGAGCAGACACATGCCGTGGTGAAGCCACCAGTTTCAGGAGAGTGGTGGTGGCCCAATCCTGCGTCCGGCTCTGAGCTTCCACTCACTGGCTCCAGCTTTGCACTTGGTTTGTTACTTGTGGTCCGAGAGTCCCGTGTCGAGGAGGGACATGTGTTTAAACGCCGATCCTGGTGCTTCTCACCGTGCCAGGTGGCACATTGTGACTGTCCTGCCTGCGCCTTCAGGGTGGAGACTGGGATTTTGGACATGGACAAGCTGCACCTGGAGCTGGATCCATGGCATGTGTCACCGATGGCTGTTGGGATGTGGGCGTCACCCTCCAGGCTGCCACCACTGGCAGAGAGGCGCCTTCCTGAGGATTTTGTTGGGATTTTTTTAATGCTGAATTTTATTTTATCGTTTTCATAAACGACAAGGGGCTGCAGGGCCAGGCAGAGCTGTAGGGATGGCTCCCGCCTTTGGTCCTCCTGTGTGGGGAAGCAGCTGGCCTCCATCCAGCCCCTTGGGAAGGGACATCCAATGCCATCAGGTTCCTCCACCGCCGGTGTTTCTTTCCACTCTTCTTAAAACCAAGCTGAAACGCACGGGTTTTGTCCATGTTCAGTGCACCACTGGACCGGGATGCTTATGCAGCTGGTGACCGGGTCCTCTGCCACCTCGAAATGAGCCTCCTGCATCTTACTGATGACTTCCATGGTCACCTTCGTGGTCCTTACTGGTCACCTCCATGGTCACCAGTAAGCAGGGACCTGGTGGTGAGCATGGTGAGCAGCTTGGTGCGGCTGCAGACCTGCCATGGTCCCCAGCGCCGTAGGGATGGGGCTGCAAACGCCGCAGGGCTGCACGGACTGGCCCTGCTCGAGAGCAGCCAGCGCAGCAGCGTCCCTGCAGCAGAACTGGTTCATACTGGGACGTCAGGACCCAGCCCCTGTGTTTCAGCTGAGAGGGTGCTTGGCCCTGGGGTGGGGGCGCGGTTGGCAGCTGTGGGTGAGATCAGAAGCTGTCTCAGCCCTTCGGCACGTTGTCCCCGCTCCAGCTGGTGGCCGCTTTGGTGACAGAGGGACTGTCTGGGGAGGTGGGTCGGGCTCAGTGCTGCCTCGGAGAGGGTGAGCAAGCAGGGGTGCAAGAAGGATTGCAGTGAGGAGGGCAGTGGGATTAATCCCGCTGCTTTAATTGGTTTATATCAGTAATCGGCTACTTCTGGCAGCGCTGAGGCAGACGGTTTCTTCCCTCAGCAGCGGGATCCTCACGGAGCAGGTGCCAGGCAAGCGCTCAGCATCACCATGTCACCACGAGTGATGCAGGAGCTTGGGGAGAGGGTGACCCTGTGCCAGCATTGCCGAGCTCCCCCCAAACTGCAGCCGAGGAGGAGTAGCCATGGTGTCCCCCCGCTGCCGGCACAGCTCCCTGAGGGGCAGAAATGGCACAGAGTTAGAAATCCTGCCTAGGAAACGCTTCCAGCGGCTGCCGCTGCCTCTCCGGAGGCTCAGTGGAGCGCTGGCTCAGCGTGGGCTTCCCACAGTCTCCGACATCTACGTCGCAAGGCGTGCCTGTCCCGGCCCAGAGCAAAAGGGCGACTTGTGGGCAGGGTTGTGCTGGGGAGAGGCTGCCGGCCCCACGGGAGGGTTGTGCGGGAGCTGCGGGCGGTGGGGAGTGGTTGTGCCGCGTCTGGATGTGCCTGTCAGCGGTGGGTCGGTGGCAGCGGGTGCCAGCCAGGACAGCACTGTGGGCAGCGGGTCCATCTCCTGCCCCTCTGATCCCACAGCTGGGGCTGCGTCCTTTGCTGCCAGACCTCTGCGTTGTCCTCTGCAGCACGCAGTGGTCTCGCCGTCCCGTGCCCCCCCAAATGCCCTCTCCTCTCAGTTCCCCCTGAAAGGGGAGCAGGAGCCGCCGGCTGCTGCCCGTGATGCAGAGGGATTTGCCTTCCCTCTGCCCATCCCACTGCTCTGAGGGCAGGAGAGGGTCCTTTGTGGTCGCTGCTTTAATTGCACCATTATTATGCTGAGTAAATGAGTCCTGGCAGCAGCTGAACCTGGCAGATGCCAACCACATCCCAGAAAGGCATCCGGCAACGGCAGCATCCAGCTGGCATGAGCAGGGGCAGGGGACCTGGATGGGACCCAGCCACCCACAGGTGCTGGCAGAGCTGGGTGGTCCCAGTGGGTGAGGGGGGACCAAGGGGGGAGCCCGAACCCTTCCCATCTCACCCCCCCTCCACCGCTTCTCTTTTGCAGACTGTCAGCATCAATAAGGCTATTAATGCGCAGGAAGTGGCTGTCAAGGAGAAACACGCCAGAAATATCCTTCCCGAAGTTGGCCGTGGGACAGGCAAGCGTGGGAGCGAGGCCGGGGCCGCCCGGAAAAGGGGCAGCGGCGAGGCGGCACGTGGGGAGAGGTGCTGGCACAGCCAGGCCAGCGCCGCAAGCTGGCTGTTGGGGTGCTGGGGGTGGTTGGATGGGACCCCGGGGGGACTCTCGATGATGGTTGGGGTTTTTCTGGCATGTCATAGGGTCCCTGCTCCTGCTGGTGCAGCCTTTACCCGTCGGTGGGTGCCCAGCCTTGTGCTCCTGGCACTGCCATCCCATGGCGGGGGCAGGAGGGGCAGACGCCCGCAGCGGGTTGTCTGCCTGGGCCAAGAATGCTTAATCCCCAAAGGTGCTGGTGAGCACGCTGCGACTGAAAGCCGATCCCCAGCATCCCAGCAGGGCACCTGGGAAGGCTCAGCGGAGGCACAGGTCCAGCCGTGAGCATGCCGCGGTGGTCCCAGAGTGGTGATGTGGGGTTGGAGGAGAAGGGACAGCATGTGCCGCCCTTGGGGACAATGTGTACCCGGGCTTGGCAGCATATCAGCTCCCCACAGTGGCCCAGTTCCTTTCGGCTCTGCGGGTACCAGCCGGCTTTGGGGGTGGCCGCTATCCGTCACCATCGAGGGGGAGAGGAGCGTTTCCTTGACCTGCCGCTACCATGCATCCTGGGCACGCACCATGAGAAGGGGGCGCAGACCTTCTGGTCGGTGGTGAACCGGCTGCCGCTGTCAGGCAACGCGGTGCTCTGCTGGAAGTTCTGCCACGTCTTCCACAAACTCCTCCGGGATGGCCACTCGAACGTAAGTGCCACGAGCTCGGCTCGGCAGCCGCCTCGGGGCCAAATCCTTTCCGCGGTGGGGCTGTACGGGGTGGTGGGAGATGCTGGTGGGTTGGTGCCCTCCTGGGTGGGACCAGTGCTGGGACCCTTCCCCGCTCACTTTGCCAGAGCTTTCCCAGAGCTGCACTGCCTGCAGCCCCCCTGCACTGCAGCCACTGGTGCCAACCACGGCACCAGTACTGGAGGAAACCGGAGGGCGTCAGTGCAGGAGCCATCAGCAAGGATCCTCCTGCCCCGTGTGCAGATGGGGAAACTGAGGCACCCTGCGGCTGGCAGTAGTGACACCCCCAGCAGGCTGCAGGGTCGGGAACGCATCAAGACCTCCCATTCCTTACCCCAGTTGCTGGCTCCAAGTATGGCACACTTTGCCCTAGTGCTATGCCTCCTGCCCGCTTATTTTCATCGTCATTCCTCCAGGTCCTGAAAGACTCTGTGAGATACAAGAATGAGCTGAGCGACATGAGCAGGATGTGGGTAAGTGGCCGACCCCACCAGCCACCGCCATGGGGACACCCCAGGGGTCCCTTAGCAGCACCCCACGCCCCGGCCGGGCTGGAGGGGGTGCTGGCTTGGACGGTGGTCTCACCCAGCAGGAGCCGGGCTCCGAGGGCTGAGCAGATGCTCAGCTGTGGCTGACCCGTGACGACCAGGACCTCTCGAGGCTGGGTTTGCTTCTTGCATTCAATATCCCCTTCCATCAAAATCAAATGCCTTCTTCCTATTTTATGGCAAAACCCAGTAAAACTCAGCTCTGGTGGTCAAACGCAGCATTAAAATCTGCAGAGAAGGTGATGAGAAGGTCTTGACCAAATCCTTTTGTCACATTTGCTGCAAGCCAGCCTGCAGCCCATGTGTCAGCGAGGAGGGTTTTGGCTGTGTTTTTGGGGGAGATAAGGGAGGTGTCACTCACGCTGCAAGGGGAGGAGACTTTTTCACAGCGTGCCTCAGGTCTCAACAGCTTTTTGGTGTCCCCAGGGCCATCTGAGCGAGGGCTACGGACAGCTCTGCAGCATCTACCTCAAACTGCTGAGAACCAAGATGGAATTTCACACCAAGGTGAGCATCATTCCATCCCCATCCCCATGGCCACAGCAAGGAGCGGGTGATGACGCGCTGGGGCAGAAGCGATGGCAATGTTACGGTGCAGGACAGGAGCTGCTGCCTCCATGCAACATGTCCCAGGCTGCCAGGGTCCATCCTTAGTCTGGATAAAAAGTGGCCCAAGGACCAACGCCTCGGGGACGAATGGTTTTGTGGTGCATCAGGGCTCCTTGGAGGCACCTGGGCTGGGAGTTGGGGGGCTACAAGAAGCCATAAAAGACTCACAGCTTTGGGGTGCTCGTCCCCTCCCAGCTATCCTAGATGGGCAGAAGTAGAGAGTTCTGGAGTGGGGAGCGCGTGGGGGGGCCATGCCATGCCGCACCATAGGAGCAGCTCCTGCCCATCCCCAGCACTGCCCTGGCAAGATTGGCAAGGGCTAAAGCAAACCCAGGCAGCAGGGACAAGCAGGAGGCAGCGCAGGGTGAGCCATAAATCGCCCGGAAAACCCTGCGGCCGAGCCTGACTTCTGCGTCACCACAAATGCGGGGAGGCATGCTGGGAATTTGGGCTGGAGGCTGTCCCTGGTCATGCATGGAGAAGGAAGGAAAAGCGGCAGTGCCTGCTCCGAACGGCATGCGAGCACAGAGGATTATTTGCCATCATCAGCAAAGAAGAAACGAAATAGGTGTGCATAGACACCTGCCTTTGATCGGGACTGACGTTTGGATCGGGACTGAGTCCTGACTGGACTCAGGATTTTGGCGTTCTGGAACTCCAGGAGTTCAGGCAATCTAATACTTTCCGAAATAAGGTTTTTGTATGGGCAGGAAAAGTGGAATGGGAGCCACAAGTCAGCCTGGAAATTCAATAATGACTGGGAAATAGTGATTAACTTCATCTGAGCACCACTGAGCACGCACGACAGTTCTCAGCAGAACTTCAACAGAGTCACAGGTGTGAGGTTTCCTTATGAGCACCCAGTTCATCACAGACCATAAATCCCACCTTAGATTTATCAGGGAAACCAGGATCAGGTAGCACAGAACAAACCTCTCGGTGCTCAGCAGCTCCCAGGGCTTCTGCCCTCCATCACCTGTCGCACTTGGTAAACATCACTACGCATGGGATGCGGCAGGGTTGGTCCCGGCCGGAGTCAGCATGATGTCCCATCCTGTCCCACCCGGTGCTGTCCCCAGCTTGAAATAATCGGTGCCGGTCACCAAAATCTATTTTTCCTGTCTTCCCTTTAGGCTCTTGGGCCATGGGTGCTCCTGGGTGTGGGAGCATCCCGGGGGAATCCCAGGGCACCATCCCAGATTGGTTTTTTTTCCCCCATCATCAAGAACTTGTTTCCAGCCCCTGGAGCAGCGCTGCTGGGCAGGTCCCTTCTTTGGGCTGGCCTTCGGAGAGGATGTACCGGCTCCGGGTCTGCTCCATGCTGTGCCGGCTGCCGGGGGTGATGGGGAGCGTGGATTACAGAAAGGGAGAAGTGCCCTCTCGTGCCTGAGGAAGCTGCACTCACGTCAGTGGAGCTTATTATTTAGGCAGATGGAATGGAGTAGGAGTAGGAGTAGAAACAGAAATGACTACTGATGGAATGGAATGGGATGGGATGGGATGGGATGGGATGGGATGGGATGGGATAGGATAGAATAGAATAGAATAGAATAGAATAGAATAGAATAGAATAGAATAGAATAGAATAGAATAGGATAGGATAGAATAGAATAGAATAGAATATGCTTGTGGCATTAAGATAACAGCATGCTGCCAAGGGGAGAATGAGAAGTCATGGTGGCTTTGAGCACCCTCATCCTTACAGTAAACGGCTGCGGCAGGTTTGGTACCTGCGGTGTTTCCTTCCTTTCCGAACTGTGCTGGAAAAAAGTGTTTTCTGAAACCAGGCTGTACCCATCACCTCAATTTGGTTTGGAGCCGTAACGTGACCTTCCCTGAAACGCCTGGGCAGCATGGAGAGGCTTTGCCCACCTGGGCAGATATTGGCTCCTTCCCCTCCAGCTCTCGGTGATGCCGTGCATGAGCTGTTGGCCCCATCTCCTGCCTGCTCAGTAGGTTTCTAAGCCCAGGGAGAATTGGCTTTTCTTGTGGGGAGAATATGGGCACCATGGATTGGGGATGCTGTGGTCAGCCAGGGCTCAGCTGACCTCATGTTAGCCGCCCTTCCTCCCAACATCACTCTCGGCACACGTGAAGAGCTGTCCCAGTCTCTTTCACTAAAGCAACTGGCCTGATGGGCAACCCTGGTGCTCCCAGAGTTGTGGCCGGAGCAGGAGATCCTCCAAAACCCTTTCCCGACTCTCGTTTGCCCACACAGAATCCCCGCTTCCCTGGCAATCTCCAGATGTCCGACCGGCAGCTTGACGAGGCTGGGGAGAACGACGTCAATAATTTGTGAGTGCGGGGCAGGGGCGGGAGGTGAGGGAGGGGGGTGGATGCAGGCAGGGTGGCACGGCGCTGCCCAACCTCACCAGCAGCGTGACCGAGCCAAGGAACGGGACCTCACACCATCTCCCCAGCCCTGCCATGGGTGCTGGGAGCAGGCAGAACCCCGGTGCAAGGCTGGCGCATCCATGCTGGAGCACCTGCTTGTCCTTCTGGAGTCGCCCCTGGCACGGATTGAGGTGGCTGTAAGGATACTCCCCAACCATCCTCATCCCTTTTTCCTAGTTTCCAGCTGACGGTGGAGATGTTTGACTACCTGGAGTGTGAGCTGAACCTCTTCCAGACGGGTGAGCCCCTGTCCTGCCCTGCCGGCAGTCGGGGTGGGGGTCCATGGGTGCTGAGCCGCCTCCAGGAAGGATGCTGTCAGGAGGGCGTTGCATCTCATCTCTTTTTCTGGGCACTTCACCCGAGTTACTACTACCTGCCGTTCCTGCGTGCCAGAGCAGTGCTGCCTCGTGGCAGCCCTCTGGCAGCACCGCAGGGCCAGCTGCACTGCACCACCCAGCTCCCCGCCCTGTGACACCCCTTCCACCGCCCCAGCTCCGGGCTCTCCCGCTCCAGCAGCCTCCTCCGGCTGAATTTTTTCTCGTCTTAGTCGTGGGCTCGCAACAGGTTTTGGCTTTTATTTGCAGCGAACTCAAGCTGCCGCGGGGGTCTGCGGTGCTGCTGGAGCTGGGGGAGGCATGGGGGCACCCTGCCTTCCTCCAGCGCAAGCAAGCGTGGGGGTAAAAAGCCGGTCACAATCCTCAAGACTGTTGTACACCTCTGCACGCTTGAGCAGGATCAGGTTTGGGGTACATTAAAGCAATTCTGGGATGAGCCTTCACCTGTAACAAGCCATGGGTGCTGGCGGGACAGGGTTGTTTGGACGGAGCTGGAGCAGCACCCTCATCTCGGGCTGCATGCTGGCACAGCAGGACAGTGCTGGTGCCGAGGAGCTCATCCCGTGTGGCACAGCCCTGTCCCGGGCACACTCCTGGGAGCTCTTGCTGCTCTGCCCATCGGAGGGGAGTTGCGGGATGGAGGGAGATGGACCTTCTGTCTTCTCCAACCGCCCCGCTAGCCTGCCTGCTGCACCGACACGCTTTGAGGGCAGGCGTCCCATGCCTCCTGGGAGACCCGCAAGGCTGGACCGTGAAGCGGTCACTGGGCACATCTCCAGCAGCCCGGCATCTCGTGCCCCAGGTTCCCCCCAAGCCCTGCCAGAAATACCTTCGTGCCCCGGTGTCGCAGGGCACATCCTGCAACCCCGGCATGAGATGCAATTCACCGGGGCTGTGGACAGAGGATGAGGGACCTGAGGCGCTGCCAGCTGCTCCCAGCTGTGTCTGGAGCATCTCCCCACCAGCACACACGGCTCGCCCAAATGCCAGCGGGACAGCAGTGACGGGCGCAGCAGAGGGGCTGTGTGTCCTCGGGGGCTGGGGGCTCTGCCCCGGGGGACCGGAGAGGACCAGGCGCCTCCAGCCCACAGTGCCGGGCTGAAGTGTTCCCACGCCTGCGGGGGAGTCCTGGGTGGGAATTTCTGCTCCCTCTGGGCCAGCAAATGGCTATGGGGTGGCTCGCTGGGTCCCCAAGGGCCAGTGGGTGTCTTGCTCCGGCTGATTGTCTCTTGTTCTGGGTGATGACTGCGGACGCAGCCGACATGGCGTGGCACCCTGCGGTGCTGCCAGAGCCTGATCCTGTGCTACTTCCCCGCAGTGTTCAGCTCCCTGGACATGTCGCGCTCGGTGTCAGTGACGGCCGCGGGGCAGTGCCGCCTGGCCCCGCTCATCCAGGTGATCCTGGACTGCAGCCACCTCTACGACTACACCGTCAAGCTGCTCTTCAAGCTCCACTCCTGTGAGTGTCCCCAGCAGCAGCTCAGGCCGGGGGAGGGGGGACAGGGAGAGGGACACCGGGGGTCACCACATGGGTCACCATGGCTGGGCCATTCACCCCCCATCTCCTTCCCAGCCTTTTTTGGATGGTGAAGGGATTCACCAGGGCAAGGGACAAGGAGGTGCAAGCACTGGGGGACTGAGCTGTCCCCAGAGCCAGCCCTGCCGAACGTCCCTCAGCCCTGGGGGCTGTCCCCACCAGGAGCTCCCCCAGCTTTGGACAGGCACTGGCTGCAAAACCGCATCGCCCAGGACCTTGAATTATGGTGGCAGCTGCCTGAATGCCAGCTCACTGCCTTTCCCTGCCCTGAGGGTGTCTGGGGGAAACGCAATTGCCTCCTGCAGCGGGACTCTGAGCCTGGAGCGTTCCGACCCTGAGAGGAGGGTTGGCCATCTCTGGGAAAGACCCATCCCCACACGTCCATGCCAGTGGGTTGTCCCCTGATCCGTGCTTCTTTCCCAGTGTGGAGACACCCAGTGATATTTCTACTTGCTGCTTCTTCCAGGTCTGCCGGCGGACACGCTGCAGGGCCACCGGGATCGCTTCCTGGAGCAGTTCAGAAAGTAAGTGCCCAGACCCGGGGCTCTGTCTCTCCCCGCTGCCGGCGATGCTCCAGGGGTGCTCCCAGGGCAGGGGGAGCGCAGGGGGATGCCGGAGCCCCTGTGCCGGGGCTCAGTAGCTGAGCGATGGAGATGGAGGAAGATCAAGAGTCAGTCTTGCTTGGGGCTCTGAAATTCAGCCTGCTTCCACCTCTTGGCTTTCCCCCGGGCTTCCGCCAGGACAGCCACTCCGCTTGGCTAATCCGCAGCTGTTGAATTACCAGATAACAGCGTTATTAATTCTAACGAGGCATTCGGCTGCTGACAGCACATCCAACAATTTAAAACCCTCAAACCCTTCAATTGCGATTTTAAATTCAATTTGCAGTTGACGTGCTGAGATGAAAGTCGAAGCCAAGCACGGGGGGTTGCTGGTGGGGACGCCCTGGGGATGCCCCGGGCTGGGTGTTGGGTGAGCAGGGTGCTCAGCACCCTTCGCAGCGTTTTCTGCTTGTGATAGGTCCATTGGCGCTGGCGGGAGAGAGATGCATTAGTAGGAGCAATGGTGTAGGAGAATGTAACCAGCATATGGAGGCAGTTTGAGATGTTGCTGCTGGAGGGAGGGTCTGCACAAGCCCCGGGGGTTCTCACAGTCATGGTGCTGGGGGCATGGGACAGGGAAAAGAGATTTTCCCTCCAATTCTGTTGAATTTCAAAAAATATACCAGTTGCACAAGCCTGAGGGAGCTTATTAAAAGCGGCAAACAAGGGGTGAAACCTTTGGGTGTTGCAAAGCCGAGCAGGAGTCCATGAAGAGCTTTGCAGAGAGCCTGGGTGCCAGGGATGCTGCTGGGTGGTGCAGTGGAGCAGAGGTGGCTTTTGGGTGGGAAAAGCCATCCTTGGGGGGCGACAGATAGAAACGGGAAGGATAAAGCTCATTTCACCAGTGTCCCCCATGTTTGTCCTAAATTAAAATATCAGTAAGAGATTTTAAAAGCAGCAGATAAAAGGTGTGGGAGGAGAGAGACAGAACGGAGTCACGGTCCCCCAGTTACCTGAGACCTTGGACATGACATTGGCTATGATGCTGCTGGAGTGTTGCCAGTGCCCAGGGACGAGAAGTGTTACAGTGCTGATTGATAAAAAGGGGTTCAGGGAGAGGGGAGGGAGGGGGCAGAGGGGCTGACCCGCTGCCTGGCATGGCAGGGAAATGAGGTGTGGGAAAGGGTCTTCATGAAAAAGACAGTGTGGGATGGGGTGGGCACCGCTGCGTGCGGAAGGTGGGAGTTGGGTTTGTGAGAGGCCATGAGCTGCTGCAGGGTGATGCTCAGCGGGAGCAAGGGCATTTATTTCCAAAAGCTCTTGGAAAAAAATGGAACTGCCGTGCGAAATGTGGGTGACACCAAGCTGAGTGAGGCAGTCGATACACTGGAGGGAAGGGGTGGCATCCAGAGGGACCTGGACAGGCTGGAGGAGTGGATCCATGTGAACCTCATGAAGTTCAACAAGGCCAAGTGCAGGGTCCTGCACCTGGGTCAGGGAAACCCCAGTACCAGCACAAACTGGGGGGGGGAGGGAGGGAGGGAGGGATGGATGGATGGATGGATGGATGGATGGATGGAGAGCACCCTGTGGAGAAGGACTGGGGGAGACTGGTGGGTGACAAATGGGACATCAGGCGGCAATGTGCACTCGCAGCCCAGAAAGCCAAGCGTCTCCTGGGCTGCATCCCCAGCAGCGTGGCCAGCAGGGCGAGGGAGGGGATGCTCCCCCTCTGCTCCGCTCTCCTCAGAACCCCCTCCGGCAGCACTGCCTCCAGCCCTGGCGTCCCCAGCACAAGGCAGACGTGCACCTGGGAGAGCCGCCCCAGAGGAGGCCACCAAACTGGTCCGAGGGCTGGAACACCTCTGCCGTGGAGAAAGGCTGAGAGAGTTGGCGTTGTGCAGCCGGCAGAAGAGACAGCTCCGCGGAGACCTTACTGCGGCCGCTCAGTACTTAGAGGGGGCTTATAGGCAAGAGGGAGAGAGACTTTTGACCCGGGCCTGCAGGGACAGGACAAGGGGCAGCGGTTCTAAACTGAACGAGGGGGGGGTTAGGTTGGACATGGGGAAGGAATGTTGTACCATGAGGGTGGTGAGGCACTGGCGCAGGTTGCCCCGAGAAGCTGTGGCTGCCCCATCCCTGGAGGTGTTCAAGGCCAGGTTGGACGGGGCTTGGAGCAACGTGGGCTGGTGGGAGGTGTCCCTGCCCATGGCAGGGAGTTGGACTGGTTGATCTTTGAAGGTCCATTCCAGCCCAAACCACTCTGTGAGTCCATGATCCTACGAGATGTGAGGGCAGGTCTTTCCTGGATTAATAACTGCACAAAGGAGACAAATGGTTGGGTTTTGTGTCAGTGTGTGTCTCAGGGTGATCCCAGCGACAGTGCTGGAACCAGTCCTCTCACCGTGTTTTGAATGAGCTCGAAAAAGAGTGAGCAGTGAAGTGCCATGGCCTCTGGTACACGATTATTTAGGGGAGTCAAAACGAAAACTGGGCAAGGAGAGCAGTAGGACGATGTCATGGCACCAAGGGACAGCTCGATTCAAGTTCATAAACTGCAAACCAGTGCCCATGGGAAAACCACAAGGCAGGGACGTCAGCAGTTAGCAGTAAGCTGTCCATGGGCTCTGTCCACCCAGGGCAGAGACCTTGGGGCAGGTATCAACAGCACTGAGATACCAACTGGGACACTGGGGTGGCTGGAAGGGCAGGGAGCCGTGAGTGGCATGGCCGGGCACCACCTTTCCTCCACGAAACTGGAAATCCTGAAGACGCGTAGCCCTGCTCCTGGGGCAGATGTTCCTGCGGGGAGCTGAAGGGATGCTGCACATGTGGCCTCCAGGCTGGAAGCCCCCAACCCGCTGATGGCCAGGACCGTAGTGGGAGCAATGGTGATGTCCCTTCAAGCTTTGGCTGTGGTGAGGACGGCACAGAGAGGTGGCTGTACCTTGGTGTGACCCAGTGCAGCTATTCTGCTGCAGTTCATGGTTTCATCGACTCACAGAATGGTTTGGGTTGGAAAGGACCTTTGAAGATCATCTAGTCCAACGCCTCTGCCGTGGGCAGGGACATCTCCCACTAGGTCAACTTCCTCAAGTTTCAGGTCCTTCTCTCTGCTCATCAGGTCCTGGGTTTATGGGAGAAAGCCTCCAGCAGGCAGTTGTTGCTAGAGGTTGGAGGCTGGCGATGGGGTCTTCTCAGGATCTGCCATGGGTTTGGTGGCAGCACACACCACCGTCCCCTCCGGCGCAGTGTGGTGGCCTGGTGACACCATCCTGGAGCCAGGCGAGGGGTTTGAGCTACCCACATTTGGGGTGGGGTGTCTGGGTTAGGCAAGAGTCGTCCCTAACCATTCCCTGCCCCTTACAGGCTGAAGGACCTCTTCTACCGCTCCAGCAACCTGCAGTACTTCAAGCGGCTGATTCAGATCCCGCAGCTGCCGGAGGTGAGACCCTGCGGTCCCCACACTCTCTGTCCCTATGGCTGGGGTTGGTGGCACTAGGAGATGTGTGTCCAAAGAGAGTCACGTGCCACCTTGCCCAGCTTCCAGAGACTGGTGGCAAAGTGGGGCTCCTGGAGCCTGAGGCTCATCCCTGCATCCCTCCCTGGGTGGGATCCTGCGGGATGGAGCTGCCCTTCCAGCCGGTGGCTGGAATCCCCTGTCTCACCGACCCTCAGCCCTTGCCAGGATTTGTCCCCATGGGTCCTGGCTCCATCCCTGTTGGTGCTGGCTCCGTTCCCACGGGTCCGGGCATGGCCAGCTCAGAGCCAGGGCAGGATTTTGAACAACCATGCCTGAAGCCCTGTGGCAGTGCCAGTCCTCCCCCCAGGCATGTTCCCCTCCCTCCCCAGAACCCTCCCAATTTCCTGCGTGCCTCAGCACTGTCGGAGCACATCAGCCCTGTGGTGGTCATCCCCGCCGAGGCATCCTCACCCGACAGTGAGCCCATCACAGATCTGGTAGAGATGGACACGGCATCACAGGTGAGCCGCTGCGGCACTGCCCATGCCCCTCAGGCTGCAGAGAGGACAGTGGGTGCCCTTTGGCTCCAAGACCAGGGTTATTTCTCCAAAACCATGCCATGGTGGGGGCTGAGACAGCGGCATGGCCTCAGACGCTGGGGAGCATCACTGGGGAGGGCAGTGTGGGTGCTGGGTGTTGCGAATGGGTGCTGCTAGGTCAGAGACAGGCTGAATTAGGATTGTAGAATGGTTTAGGTTGGAAGGGACCTTAAAGATCATCGAGTTCCAACGCCCCTGCCCTGGGCAAGGACACCAGGTTGCCCAAGGTTGCTCCAAGCCCCATCCAACCTGGCCTTGAACACCTCCAGGGATGGGGCAGCCACAGCTTCTCAGGGCAACCTGTGCCAGGGGCTCACCGCCCTCACAGGGAAGAATTTCTTCCTCATATCTATTCTAAATTTCCCCTCTTTTAGTTTAAAACTGTTACCCCTCATCCTGTCACTTCGTCTCATGGTGCTTCCCTTAGTGGTTTGCTGCCCTCCAGTGATGGCTGGCTGGAGACATTTGGCTTCCCAAAGCTTCCCATCGCCCCTCAGCTCTGCGTGCTTGCGTTAGGTCTTCGCCCCCCTCTCCATCAAGGGTTGTCGCCAGGCGCTGGGCATTTCGGGAGGGGAAGGGGTGTGCAGTGACATGGCTTTGGGGATCTTCCATCCCTCCCGGGAGCTAGGTAGGAATGGACCATGGATGCTTCATATTCAACACGTTCAGCTCCCTGGGAGCAGCGAAGGGGGTCCAGCCCTGGTATCCAGGCAGCACAAGCAGGCAGCAGCCCTGCCGGCACACAGGCTGGCTTGGTGGTGCCACTGGGAACACGGAGGGGATGAGGGCTCCCGGGTGGCGGTGCGTTCACTCCAGGTCCACGCTGCTCTCCCCGCAGAGCTTGTTTGACAATAAGTTTGACGACATCTTCGGCAGCTCTTTCAGCAGCGACCCCTTCAACTTCAACAGCCAGAACGGGATGAACAAGGATGACAAGTGAGCAGTCCTGGTGATGCCGCAGGGACAGCCGGGATCAGACCGGGAGCTCCCTCCCTGGCACGGCATCGCAGCCGCCTGCCAGGCTGCTGCGGCACAGCAGCCGCGGTGGCATAGGGGGCGCCTTCCCTCCCAGAATGCGGCCCCCNCACCACACCAACGTGGCTGGTGGCACTGAGGATGGTACCCCATGTCTGTCCTTCCCAGGGACCGGTTAATCGAGCAGCTTTACGGGGAGATCGCAGCCCTGAAGGAGGAGCTGGAGAACTTCAAGGCCGAGGTGGGTGACAACCATCTGGTGGTGTCACGCAGTGAGCACCCGCGTGGCAACCCAAGGGCAGGATGACAGGATGAGACCCGGTGGCTCAAACTGGGAATGGGGTTGGTGGGGTGCTGGCTGTGTCCGCGGGTGGGCAAGGCAATGACCCTGTCTGTCTGTCTGTCCCGCCCCATCCCTGATGGCTTCTGCATCCCTGGCGCAGCCATCCCTGCCGATACAGGGGGTCCCCAGGTGTGCCGGGGGAGGAGGGGGCACTGCATCCCTGCTGGGGTGGGCATGCTCACCCCCACTGCCCAGCATCCTCAGTGCTTCACCCCACTGCATTTGGGGCTCTGTGGGATGCTATCCATGGGGTGGCCACCAGACGGTACCGGCGGGCATTGGCCAATGCCGGCAGCCACCGAACGGCGCCGGGAGCTGCTCACCTGCCGTCCCCGCAGAGCGCACGTGGTGCGGTGCAGCTGCGCGGCCGTGCCAGCGAGCTGGAGGCCGAGCTGGCTGAGCAGCGGCACCTGAAGCAGCAGGCGCAGGACGAGAGCGAGTTCCTGCGCGCAGAGCTGGAGGAGCTGAAGAAGCAGCGGGAGGACACTGAGAAGGCGCAGAGGAGCCTGACAGAGATCGAAAGTGAGTGGGGAGAGCCGGCGCCCAGCTCAGGGTGGGGGGGGAGCGCTGGGGTGGGGAGTCCCAGGTGCTCACCTCGGTGTCCCTGCGTGCGTGGCAGGGCGGGCGCAGGCCAACGAGCAGCGGTACAGCAAGCTGAAGGAGAAGTACAGCGAGCTGGTGCAGAACCACGCCGACCTGCTGAGGAAGGTGGGCTCCCAAAATCCCCCCCAGCATCCCCCTTTCCTTTTTCACCGGGGGTCGCTGAGCTCCCTCTCTGCTGTCCCCAGAACGCAGAGGTGACCAAGCAGGTGACAGTGGCCAGGCAGGCCCAGGGGGACGTGGAGCGGGAGAAGAAGGAGCTGGAGGACTCCTTCCAGCGGGTGAGCGAGCAGGCTCAGAGGAAGGTGAGTGAGGACGGGGGGGGACATACCAGGGAGAGGGGGCTCCCCCGTGGGGCACCAGCAATCTCCCTTCTTGCCCGCAGTCTCAGGAGCAGGCAGAGGTGCTGGACACGCTGAAGCGGGAGCTGGCAGCCAGCAGACAGGAGCTGCAGGTCCTCCAGGGCACCCTGGAGTCCAGCACGCAGGTGAGAGCCTATGAGTGGTCCCCACCAGCGCCCCGGGACGGGCAGTGCGGGCGAGAGGGAGGTCTGCCGCTGTCGCAGTGCTTGGGCGAGGTGTTACGCCTCCAGGCATTACCCACCGTTGGCCTGATAACCAGCTCCCTGTCTTCCTCCTCCCCACATCTAGATAGGTTTAGTGATCGTACCGGGGGTTTAACGCTTCTGGGTGCAAGAACGTATGGAGCAATGGCCTCCAGCAGCAGGGATCACTGAACAAAATCCCTGCAAGAGCAGGGTCAGGCAGGGCAGCTCTGCCCGCTGTAAAACCCAGGCAGGGAGCGTGCCATCCCATCGCAAGCCTTTGCACGGGCTTGCTGGTGTGCCAGAGGGTATTTCGTGCCTGCAAGGCAGTGGAGGACGGCAGGGGTTTGCAGGCTTGTTGTAGAAGGCAGAAGCTGGCAGGAAAACGGAGCTGCCCGTCCCCGGGGTGGGCAGACACACTGCAGCAGGACAGGGATGGGCCACAGCCTGCACCTTTCATCTGTTCCTCCATCAGGATAACAAAAGTGAATTTGCGCTGATAAAAGCAACATGACTCCCCAGGGAGACTCGGACGGCCCCAGGAGAGGCCATCAGTTCTGCAAGGGTGCTGCAGGGCTGCGTCCTGCAGGGGCTGTGATAGACTGAGGAGGGACGGTTGGGGTGGCACGAGCCTGGACCACAAGCAAGTCCCCAGACCAAAGGGTTCACCCTCGGCACAGCTCCGACCACTGTTTTGCACCCATCCAGGCGGGAGCGGAGCAGAGCACCCGGATCACTGGCCTGGAGCAGGAGAGGGACAGCCTGAGCCGGGCAGCAGAGCGGCACGGGGAGGAGATGGCCACCCTGCAGGCCGAGCTGCAGCAGCTGCGGGACACACTCAGCCACGAGCAGGAGAGCAGCAAGAAGGAGCTGGAGATGTTGCAGACCCAGCTGAGAGACAAGGTACCCTGGCGGCATGCCGACATCCCCCCCTCCATGCCGAGCTGCAGGGGTTCAGCAGAGCTGGAGGACACAGTGATGGGGTGTGGGGGTGATTCCCAGCCGGCGCGGCAGGGGCCGTGACGCCCGCGCTGGCTCGGCAGGAGAGCGGGGAGCGGGAGCTGCAGCGGCGCCTGGCCGAGGAGCAGTTTGCCCTGCTGCAGGGCACCGCGCGGGAGGCGGAACGGATGGTGCAGGATGCCCTCAGTCGCCTGGAGGATCCCGCTCACATCGGCTGCACCGGCTCAGCGGGTGAGTTCCCCGGTGTTCACCAAACCCAGTGTTATCCCAGCCCCCCCTTCCCGCTGTCCTATGGGTGTTGGAGAGCGGCTGTGCCGCTGTGTTTGAGTCCTGCCTGCTGTCTGCCTGCAGATTGCCTCCTCTCCAGGACTCTGGCAGCTTCCGAGTGTGTGGAGCGGCTGCGGGACGCGCACAGCAAATACCTTTCCAATCGTGCAGGTGGGAACCGGCAGCCCCGGGCAGGGGCTGGGCTGGGGAAAGGGGCAGCTCAGGCACTCGTGGGCCAGGCGGGCAGCGCCCACGGGGGCTGACGCTTGTGCCCTCTCTCCCACCGCAGCTGTGGGCCCTCTCCTCCCCTGCCTGCCCCTCTTCCCCCACCTCGTCAGCGACACCCTCCTGCAGGGCAGCGCTACCTCCCACGTGGCCCCCATGGAGCCCGCTGACCGTGAGTGCGGCCCCACGGGGCGGGCAGGGGGCTGGGGTGGGCAGGGGTCAGGACAGATGGGAGCTCGGGTGGGCAGGATGCTGGGTCGAGCAGAGGCTGGCGCAGGCAAGATGCCAGGGCAGGCAGGGGCCAAGGCGGGCAGGATTCCGGGGCAGGCAGGATGGTGGGGTGGACAGTGGTTGCAGTGGGCAGGATGGTGGGG
>VZSZ01002475.1:407781-420315 GCA_013398815.1 Ibidorhyncha struthersii
GCCCGCTAAAGCAGCCGCTAATGCCGCCGCTAACGGCTGCCCGGCCGCCGCCTCGGGACGGCCCGCAAGGGCCCCGCCGCGCCGCCTCGGCCTCGGGTAAGCGATGGGGAGGAAGGAGGGGAGGGAGGGTGGCGGGCGAGCCCGGCGGCGCTGACCCATCTCTCTGTTCCCCCCCCCCAACCTCCGCAGGACGCCGCCGGCCGCCCCGCGCCGCCGGTACCCGCTGCCGCAGGCCCGGAGCGCAGTGCCGGTCTGCCTGCCCGCCGCTCGCTGGGAGGGCTGCTCGCCCCGGAGCGCGCCCTGGGCTCGCCGGGCCGCTCCGCTTCGCAGCCCCGTCACCGTGAGGATCGCCCGGCCGGACGCCGGCCTGGCCCGTTCCCCAGCGTGAGTACGGGAGTGGCGACCGGGCCCCGCTTCGGCCTCGCCGCACGCGTGGGCGGCCCCCTTCCTTGACGGGACTGAGTGGGGAGGGGGCGGGAAAGCGGTTACCTGTCCCTCAGCCGGTTGTGCTGCCCGGCGCGGTCCCCCGGGGAGAGTGCAGCGGTCTTGGGCTGGCTAGTGACCACTCCGTCCCCATCCCGAGCCTTGCGGGGAGGGTTGTGCGACCCGAACCTCCAGGAGAGGCTTCATGGGAGAGCCCTCTCCCACCTTTTGAGGGGGGACACTCAAAAGTGAGGTGGGGGGGTGTCTCGCTTCAGCAATCCCAACTCGCCTAAAGCCATTGCTTTGCTTTGCCTTGCAGCCTGGAGCAGCTGATCTCGCCCGTGGCCTTCCCAGCCAACAGCAGCATGGACCCATGTGCGAAAGAGACTGTGTTGAACGCCATCAAGGAGAGCAGGAAGAGGGCTGTGGAGGAAGAGGAGGATGAGGACCAGGCTTTTGGGAATGATCAGGAGAGCAAGAGGAGGTAATAAGCCAGCAGTCCAGGCTGCTTGCTGCCAGCATGTTGGGAAGGTCATAAATGGGGCTAACGCTTCAGTGGTGACAAATGGGGTGTGTCCCAGGGGGCACACTGGGCCCTGTATGACCAGGAGTCTGGGTCGGAAAAGTGCTGTGGGAAGTGAACCGCACAGAGGAAGCACACCCCATCGCTTGGCACCTCTGGGCTGTGTTGGAAAGTTCTCCGAGACTTCATTTTGTCCTTGAGATCAAAGGGATGTGGTTTAGGTTTTTGTTTGGGCAAGCTCGTGGGTCAAGCGTGTCCCCCTGCGTTGCTGGGATGTGGTCTGGGGAAGCCTGGCAGAGCTCCTTGGCAGGGAAGTGGCTTCTGTCATGCCAAGGGTTTGCAGGCTGGGGAAGTGTGGTGGGAAATGCTGGTATCTGCTGTCTGTATCCTTCAGTCAGCCCCAGACTTCCAGGAGAGACGGGATCGCAAAGTCTTGCAGCCCCAGCTGGAAGCATCGCGCTTTAAAAGATCTGCGCGCTTCCTTTGTGCACTGTAGCCAGCAAAAGGAGGTAAAACACAAGGGTAAACAAGAGACACTATCTTCTGCTTTAGTTAGTCAAGGTCAGTGGTTTCCAGCTCTGAGCTTGAAGAAATGAGGGTCCAGCATCTTTGCCTGCGCTCTGGGAAGGACAAGGCGTAAATCCTGGATGCCAAGGTCTGCTGGAGCCTTTCTAACTGCCCGGGCACAGTGCTGCCTCGTCGTTCTCCCCTCCTGTTTTTTGTCTTTCCCACTTGTGTATGTGGAGGCTGTTCACCTCATGCCCCTCTGCCCCTCGCATGTGGGGGCTGCCTGCCTGGGCTTGAGCCGGGGAGCTGAGAGACAGTTTGGGCAGTGCCCAGGGGCTCTGCCCCACGTACTGCGCTGGGGCTGCTGCTAGAGGTGGTCCGGAGAGCACAGTGGAATGAGCGGTGCTTCGCAGGGAGCCGCCGGCTGCCTTCCTGCTGCAGCAGGGCATGCCGTCCTCTCCGCCATTGCTGGATTTCCCTCTACCTTAGAACCTTTACCTCGGCTTGGTGAGTCTGGGCCCCATAAGAGCCGAGCAGGATGACAACAGGATGGGTGCACAGACCAGACCAGCTTGGGTTTTTTCTTTGTTCTATTTTTTTAAGGTGCTAATACTCAGCTCTGCCACGAAAGCCAATTTTGAAGGCATTAAAGCCTGGCAAGCACAAAGAATGCTTGTAGGCAGAAAAATCCTGTGACCTTTGAAGGCAGAAAGGAGCCTGCGTCAGCTGGAGGGCACTGGATCGCCTGTGCAATGGGGGGCAGCGTGCTTGAGCTTG
The DNA here is from genome assembly GCA_013398815.1 of Ibidorhyncha struthersii. Lineage (NCBI taxonomy): Eukaryota > Metazoa > Chordata > Aves > Charadriiformes > Charadriidae > Ibidorhyncha > Ibidorhyncha struthersii. Next base: position 410,012 of record VZSZ01002475.1, read on the forward strand.
AGGGAAGCTCTTGGGCTAGGTGACGGGGCTGATCATACACCTCCAGCTCTGCTTTGCAGCAGAGTTTGCTTTAAGACTTTCAGACTTCAGGTCTTCACTGAATCGTGGGAAGGGGGATTCGGTTTCTGAGTCAAACAGTCCAGGGCACTGCCTGGGAAGAGGTAGGAGATCTGAGTTTTGGAGTTCAGGTCTGAGAGCTGCTGAGACTCTCTGAAATGTTTTGGCTTAGGATAATGGATCTGAGCAAAGATTTCGTTACATCAAAACTACTTTGCCCAGCAGGCAGCTGGTGGAGCTGCTGTTGTCTAGATCGTGGCAGCTCAGGGTGAGAGTCGAGGCGGACAGGACCGGGCAGAGAGAAAATCCACAGCAGGATGTGGATGGGAAAAACCTCTGTCCTTGGGTACTGGGTGACAGGTTTGTGCTTTCTCGCTGCTGAGCCCACCTGGAAGGGGTCTTCTCCCGAGGCTGGGAGGGCAGCCCCTGTCTCTTCTGCATCCACACTACCACAGGCTTCTACCCTCTCTCCCGCAGGCGCCATGATAGCAGTGGAAGTGGGCAGTCGGCGTTTGAGCCGCTGGTTGCCAATGGTGCCCCCGCCTCTCTCATACCCAAGTAAGTGCCCACTGGGCCAAAAGCAACTGCTGTGAGCTGGGAGGGGGGTCCAAAAGGCTGCGGGCTCTGGAAGAGGTGCTTGGCTTTTGCTTGCAGAGCCCAGCTTTGGGGGAGAGCAAGACGAGCTATGCCCGTGCCTTTGGCTTGTCACCCTGAGCACAGGCTGGTGGCCGTAAGGACTGTGCCACTGCCAAGGCCTCTTCCTAAGCCCTGCGCTGTGAGAAAGAGCGAGGTTGCTTTCTTCCACCCACCGTGCATTTAAAGGACCTGTGGGCAGAGTGGTGGGGAGCTCATAAAATCTTCTTTAACCTCCTGTAGGCCTGGTTCTCTGAAGAGAGGCCTTGTCTCGCACTGCCCGGATGACTGCTCGAACAAGAGGTCACGCACCTCTTCCATGAGCTCCCTCAACAATACATATGCTGGCGGGATCCCCAGCTCCATCCGCAACGCCATTGCCAGCTCCTACAGCTCCAGCCGGGGCCTCTCACAGGTAGGAAACACCCTGCCGAAGGCAGCGCCGGAGCCCAACGTGGTGTGGCTTGACCCTCGTCTGGGATCACTCTGTGTAACTCAAACCCTGGGTCGGAAGGGGAGAGCGGTGTTGCTGGGTGTCTGGCAGCGAGCACTGCGGGGAGTCTCCAGTGCAGCTCAGCCCGGCGGTTTCGTCTCCCCGTGGGTTAGGCAGGCTGCTGGGCCAGCAGCAGTAGGCAGCAATGTTACTTGCCCTTCGGTGCACGCTGCTGGGGCAGTCCCCAGGCTGAGCTGTCCTGCTGCAGTGCTTGTTTTACACCAAAACAGGAAGGAGGCTTTTTCCCCCTCCCTATTCAGCCTTGGCCAGTCTGCTAGGGCGGATAGATCCAGGTGAAAGGAAAAAAAAAAAACAAAACCCCACTTTGCTGCGCTGCCAACCTTTTCAGCTGGAGTCAGCAAGTATTGCAGCTGCGCACTCCCACTTCGACCCAGGTCTCCTCAGCAGCTGCTGAGCTATAATAAAACACTGCTTACACCCTGGGTCAGGGTTGCAGATGTGACGCTGGGACGTAGCCATGGCTAATGGAGCTCTGTGGTCTGTGTGGGGAAAGGTTTTCTGCAGGGTATGCTGGTAGGGAAAGGTATACTGAGTATACTGGCTGGGGTATACTGGCTGAGACAAGTCTAAAATCCTTGAGGTGGGATCCGTCCGCTCTGAGCTTTTGGTGAGGAGGTGGCCTCCTCCTGCCAAAGCAGCCCCGTGCTTGTGAGGGCATCTGAGGCAGCCAGGCAGCCTCAGCCCGTGCTGCACAAAGGCAAGAGCCAGCAGCATCTTCCCTCCCAGTCCTCTCAGCTGGGCTGTAAGGAGCCTGGAGGCCACTACGTCCCAGAGCGGATTCAGTTTGGGGTAGCCAGACTTCGTGCTCCACAGAACGTGGAGGGGAGTTAAGCGGTGTTGAAGCCAGAGAGGCTCTGGGCTCATTAGCCACGGCTCTGGGAGATGTGATTTAATCTGTGGGTGAGCAGGAGGATGGGAGGCTGTGCTCCCTGCCAGCCCCCATACTGAGTTACTGATGGTCTCTCTCCGTGTTCCAGCTGTGGAAGAGAAGTGGTGTGAGCGTGTCCCCGCTGTCCAGTCCAGCATCCTCCCGCCCCCAGACGCCAGAGTGGCCTCTCAAGAGAGCCAGGTAACTAGCTGCTTGCCCGGCGAGCAACTGCTCGTCAATACCAGCCAGGAAGAGAGCAGTCGCCTTCCCAGCCATCCCAGTGCCTAAGTCCTGCTTTCCACCAGAGCCAGGCCAGTCCAGGCCCCCTTCTGAGAGCTGGCTGCTGGGTCACCTGCCGGTGTGGAAACCCCCTTTCATCGATTGGCGTCCCTGCCACCTTGTTACGCTGAGGTCCTGGCGGTGCTGAGCTGCACTCTCCCTGCCCTGCTCCCAGGCTGGGTTAGAGAGCTAAGGGCTCAGATTGACGCAGAGGCAACATTGCCTTGTGGTGTTGGCATGGCCTGGCTTGCTGGTTGCCGAAGCAGGAAGAGACAGGCCCTGATTTTTTTGCCATCTCCTCAAAAATCAATTCACAGGAGCTACAGTAGGGTTGTATTTTAGCACCTGCTTTGGAGCACAGGCCCTGGTTCCCCTCTCCCAGCTCGGAGAAGGACCTGAGCTTATGTCAGAACTAAAACCGGCACAACCACCCACTCTGGCGACAGGGTAGGTCCAAGCCAGGGACCTGCAAGATGCAGCACCTCCCATCTGCGACCCCCGGCTGCCACCCTGAGGCTAACTTATCCTGCAGAGGGTGGTGCAGGCTCAGAAGCTGGACTGAACTGGGGTCCTGGGGAGGGGAGCAGCTCCTCTGCCTGGAGCAGTGTTCAGGCCGGTGCAGCGAGGGCAAGGCTGTTGTCCTGAGGTCTGTTGTTCAGTGGAGGCAAAGGAATGCACCAGGGATGTTGGTGGGAGTCCTTAGCGTGTTCAGTGTCATCCTGCTCCCTGGGAACGGGGCCAAGCATGGAGTTGACCCTAACTGGCTCTCTCCCACTTGTGCAGGGAAGAGGAGTTGCATCGCTCCAACGCTTCCACTCCAGTGAAATCGGACAAGGAGCTGCAGACGGAGAAAGGTGAGCGTAGGTGGGCCCCAGCTCTGTGCCTGGGTTGGATGGGCCACCAGTGTGAGCAAGCAGCGGGACAGGAGGTAGCTGAGTTCTGCCGGTGGGATTGGCTCGAGATGTCACCTGGAAACTAGGAACGTGCAGGTCCCAAGGCAGTGGTACTTCTGCTGGCCTCAGTGACTGCCCTAAAGGGATTTCCAGATGCTAAGCAAGGGGTGCTGACAGTGGCGGTGTGCCAGCAGGTGCCTTGGAGCTGGCTTGCGAGAGGGAATGTCAGCCCCCAGGCCGGCACAGGTCCGGGTGTCAGCCTTGGGGCAAGATCTGCTGTGGTACAAGTAGCACCCTGATCAAATTCCAGGCTGAGCTTATTCCAACACTTCCTCAGCTAAAATGGAGAGGAAACCCTTTGTGCCCATCAGAAATAGGGTCCCGTGGCACAGTGCTAGATGTGGCTCACGCAGTTGGTGTGGTTTGGAGTTTGGATAGGCAGTGTGCAAGGCCATCCGTGGAGATGGGAAGGGGCCGCTGCCCTGAGGAGCCCCAGCAGGTTCTTGTAACAGACTGCCCCAGGATGTGTTGCAGCCAGCTGCTCTTCCAGGGCATCGCGACCTTGTCCTCAGCTTAAAGCCGTGCCCCTCACTCTGCCCTCTGAGATGGGTCATCTAGAGGGGGTCAGAAGGGACAAACCCATTGGTACAAGCCAAATGCCTCCTCTGCCCAGAGCTGGGCCTGACTTGTCTCCTTCTGTAGCGGTGGAGACGCCGGTGCAGAAGAAGCAGAATTCCCTGAGCCCGCCATCCGCATCCGGGAGCAGTGGGAAGCGCAAGCGGAAGATCCAGTTGCTGTCGTCTCGACAGGGGGACCAGCTGGCGCTGGTACGTCGCTGTCTCGCAGCCCCTTTTGCCCTCCTCTGGCGATAGAATGTGCTCACTGCAATTTCTGCAGGGCTGGGGGGAGACTGACCTGCCTGCCCTCAGGAAGGAGGCCCCGTCCTTGGCCGAGTGGGAAGTGACGCTATCCCCAGCCCCAGTGTCTGGTGGGCTGTGCGTGATTGTGCTGCCTGCTGCCGGACCAGGTAATGGCCTGGGGAAGGCCTGCCGTGCCCTCAGCGCCAAGCCGGGGGCCAAAATGAATGGGAATTGGAGCTCCGCGGTAGCGTGCTGTGGCAGAACCAGCTGCTTCACGGGTCTTGCGACGGCCAGCCTTCACCACACGTTCAGAGAGGCTCTGCCGGCTTCCCTGAGAAGGAGCTAAGCTGCTGCTCTCTCTTGGCAGCCCCCGCCGCCTCAGCTGGGCTACTCCATCACGTCAGAGGACCTGGACGCGGAGAAGAAGGCAACGTTGCAGTGGTTCAACAAAGTCTTGGAGGATAAGGCTGGTAAGGGCGGACTGGGAATGTGGAAGGTGTAGAAACCCAGAGCCAGGGCCGGTGGGGCGGTGGGGTGTCTGTGTAGCACAGCATGGGGAAGCTCCTGGGCCAATCCAGCGGGGTCCTTGGGGTCTCGGGATGCTCTTAGTGCCTTCAGACTTGGGAGAGCTCGTGCCCCAGGTTGATGGGTGAGGTTTCCCAGGGCCGGAGCTGTGGGATGGTTGTGCAGTTTCTGTACCCGCTGGGAAGCTCTGCTGAGGGGTAGTCTCCTACGGTGAGCTGCGGATCCTGATTTCTTGCTCCTTCCCAGTAGATGCGGTCCCCAGCACCACTGCAGAGACTACACCTGTGTCTGGGCCACTGGCGTTCACCGTGACCTCCCCAGGGCCTACTCCTGCCTTGACAGCTCCTGCCCTGGCCAGCACCAACTCGCTCCTGGACAGCCTGAAGAAGATGCAGAGCAGCCAGGCTACACCCACGTCAGCAGGTGAGGGGGAGGAGGAGGGTCGGCAGGGCCGGACTTTGGCCGGTACAGCAGGAGCTCTGCATTGCCTCTGGGAGGCAGGTGGCAAAACCGCCTGTTCAAATGCTCTGTTGGCAGCGGAGCTGGCAGGCCGGTCTTGGGGGGGGCAAGTCTGGGGACACTGAGCCCTGCTGGGAGCTGTGGTAAGCGTGGAGGGCTGGGTCTGTATGGTACAGGCGGGTACTGCTCCAGGAGCCTTTGCAGCAGCGGGGTGGGTCACTGGCAGAAGGGCTGTCTGTCCATAGGTGACCCCCTGTCCCTAAATAAGCTTTCTCCTCCTTTCCAGACTCCACTGGGGCTGCAGTAGTGTCCCAGCCGCCTTCATCAGCCGCACAGCCACCTGCTCCTGCTGTATCGCTGGAGTCGAGTTCTCTGCCTGTCACCTCTGCTGACACCAAGCCTGTGCTCGTGTTGAGCACTCCTGCCCCTACTGTCCCCCCTGCCTTGGGGGTGCAGGCCCCCAGCAGCCTGGCATCTCCTGCCTTCACGGAGCTGGGCCAGACCCCCAGCAAGCCTCCCTCCTTCCCGAAGCCAAACATCCTCTTCGGGATGCTGAACACCCCTCCAGCCAGCCAGCCTGCAACGACCACGGCCGCTGCTGTGCCCACCACGACTGCTGCTGTGCCCACCACGACCCCCGTCTTCAAACCCATTTTTGGCGCTTTGCCGAAAAGTGAGAGCACAACACCCTCTACGGCTGTCGTCTCCGCCACAGTCACTGTGTCTGTGAGCTCAGGCCCTTCCTCAACATCCTCCTCCACCACCACCATGTTCAAGCCTATCTTTGGCAGCGTCACCACAGCTTCATCTCCAGCAAAGGCTTCTCCTTTTGCCTTCAAACCAACATCACAGCTGGCCTCGGTTGCAGATCTGCCAGCAGCCTCCACGACTACCCTGGCAGGATTCACAGGTCTCTCTAATGTCATCTTCACCACTGCAGCTACGACTGCCACCACGCAGAGTTCTTCCACAGATGCCACCATTAAACCCGTCTTCAGCTTTGGACTCAACCCACCCGCCTCTGCCGGCCCTGCTGCCAGCCTGACCGTCACTGCTGCCACATCCACCAGCACGTCGCAGCCCTTCCTGTTCGGGGGCCCGGCCAGCTCAGCTCCCAGCACAGAGACCAGCTTCGCCACCCCAGGGCCAGTGTTCCAGTTTGGAAAGCACCCTCCAGTCACAGTCACTGCCACCACCAGTGTTCCAGCAGGCCCTGCCTTTGGCCAAGCACCTTCAAACTCAACGGCTCCTACCACCACTGTGGGCTTTAGCATATTTGGGGGCACCACGCTGACCTCTTCTACCCCAGCCACCACAGGTCAAGCAACGTTGACGTTTGGCTCCTCGGTTTCAGCTTTTGGCAGTTCCTTCAGCACAAGCACGAAACCACCACCACCGTATCCCGGCGCAGCAAGTCAGCCTGCCTTCAGCGCCGGTGCTGCCGAGAGCCAGCCGCATGCCAGCAAGCCTGCTGCCGGCCCCGTCAGCTTTGGTCCCCCGTTCAGTTTTGGAGCCCCTGCGGCCCAGCCTGCAGCTCAGCCGGCATTCGGCAGCGGTGCTCAGCTGGCTTTTGGCACAACCAGCACCCAGGGCTCTTTCGGCACCGGCAGCACCCAGGCAGCATTCGGGACCACCACGTCAGTCTTCTCTTTCGGGACAGCCACCTCCACCACCGCCAGCTTTGGTTCCACCACCCAGACCACGAGCAGCAGCACCAGCACTGCCATCTTCGGCACCACCCCTTCTCCTTTCACCTTTGGGGCAACCGCCCAGCCGGGCCCCTCCGCCAGCGCCTTTGGGATCGGCACACCCGCCCTGAGCACTGGCACTCCCGCCGTGGCATTCAGCTTCGGGGCTGGGCAGAGCGGGGCAGCCCCGGCGGCAGCGCCGTTTGGCTCTTCCCTGACGCAGAGCGCTCTGGGTGCGCAGAATCAGAGCACACCCTTCGCCTTCACTGTGCCCAGCACGCCCAACAACAAGCCTGTGTTCGGAGGTGAGTCATGGCGGACGGACCTTCTTGGGGGGTGAAGGTGTTATGCTTTGAGAAACCCACAACAATTTATTGTCATGTAGACAATTATTCTCTCATCCAATGAACCCTCCCATCCCAGGAAGGGGAATCAGTGAAAATCAAGGAAACACAAGGGTTGAAATAGAAACAGATTTAATAGAATAAGACTAAATAATTAACATTAATAACACTGAAGAACCAATATTGATCCCGATACCAATATAAAATACACAAGGATCACACCCAGTTCATTCTATCCGTAGAAGCTGTGCACTCCCAGCAACAGACAGTAAATGTCGGACACTGTGAGCGCTGCGGCTTCAGGAGGAAGGGAAGGGCTCGGAGCTCTGGCACCAAGGCAAGAAGTTCTCAGGATAGCAGCCATCATGGGAGAGAGAACTCAGCAAACTAATTTATATTGAATGTGACATTCATGGTATGAACTAACCCTGTTGGCCAGCTTGGGTCAAGTACCCGGGTCTCGCTCTCCCCTGCCCCTGGCTAACTCGAAAACACCGAGACCTTGAAACCCACACACCATAGCTGGCTACAAAGTAAATATTTTCACAGATTCAGACACTAGAGTCTTCTAAAAATGCAGTCTTCCCAGGCATTAGAAGAGAAATTAGTCCTGTGTCACTCAAACCAGGACAGAAGGGCAGGGTGAGATCTAGGCAGCAGCTTTCCTGCTGGACCTTGCTGCGCTCCCCGGGCTCAGCAGCCCTAGAGTTCCTGCTGTGCGGAGCCTTGCTGCGTGAAGGGAAGGCACTTCCGTCACTTGCTGTCCAGGTCCCCAGCCCTCGGTGGTGGAGCGGGAATCCTTAAAGTCTGCTCCTTGGCCCCTCTGAATGCACAGATCCCTAGCTCTGCGTGAATGCTGAGCCCAGCCAGGTGCCCTGCGGAAGCCAAGGTCTTGCCAGTGCTTAAAAGCAATCTGGAGCTGCTTGGTGAGTAGAAACACTGCCAGCCAGCGATTGCAATTGCTTCTTATGCACTCTCTGAGGTTGTCCCTACCGCTTTGGACTCTCGCTGGGCCATCTCGCCTCCCACAGAGCTGAAACCCACATGCTGAGCAACTACTTGATCTAGAAAGACAGAGGCCTTTGTTCCTCCCTGGCCTGCAAATCCTCTTGTGCTGCCCTGCTGGCAGGAGAGCGCAGGGATTACCCCAAGAGCCCAACTTCTTGCATTAAAAGGGCTTCTCGGGTGAGGAGGCTGGTCCCAGAGGACTACGGTGCTTCAGCCCTTGGAGGGAGATCTGTGCCTCCTGCAGGTGCCCCCAGCTCCCAAAGGCTGGGCTCTCCCTTTCCTGACCCTGTCTCATCATGGCGTGTTGCTTTCCAGGAACTCCTGCACCCACCTTCGGGCAGAGCACACCCGTCCCAGGAGCAGTGGGGAGCGGAAGCAGCAGCCTTTCCTTTGGGACCCCCAGTACTCCTGCCTCAGGCTTTGGAGGAGTCGGCACTTCCTTTGGTAAGGAAGGAGTTGGTGCTTTGGCCTTGGGGAGCTGATGGGTCGTATTGTCTCCTTGGGTTGGGGACGGTGGAAGGGCCAGGGTGGGCGCTGCAAGCCGGCTCAGATGGTACCTGCTGGGCTTCAGGGGATCACAGAATCACAGAATGGTTTAGGTTGGAAGGGACCGTGAAGATCATCTCGTTCCCCCCCCCTGCCCTGGGCAGGGACACCTCCCTCCAGCCCAGGTTGCTCCAAGCCCCGTCCAACCTGGCCTTGAACACCTCCAGGGATGGGGCAGCCACAGCTTCTCAGGGAAACCTGTGCCAGGGGCTCACCGCCCTCACAGTGAAGAATTTCTTCCTAATGTCTCCTCTAAATCTACCTTCTTCCATTCCCCCTCCTCCTATCACTCCATGCCCTTGTAAAAAGTCCCTCCCCAGCTCTCTTGTAGGCCCCCTTTAGGTACTGGGAAACCTACCATTCCCCCCGGGACAGGGATTATGCTGTCCCCTCATGTCAGCTCTGAGTGAGGCTGCAGAGACCTGAGCAACCTTTCTGCTTCCAGGTTCCTCCACCCCCGCCTTTTCCATTGGGGCAGGATCCAAGATGGGCGCTCGCCAGAGGCTGCAGGCACGGAGACAGCACATCCGCAAAAAGTAACTTCTGGTGCTGCTGGCCCCCGCGAGGAGCCTCTGCGTGAGTGGGGGCGGCTCCGGTCCAGAGCAGTCCCCATGGCGGGACCAGTGGTGACAGGGCCAGGCCCCCATCTGATGCCAGCCAGAGACCATGCTGGGTGGCAGCAACCGGGGTGGGACAGGATAAACCAAACTCTTCTTACTTGAACAGTTCCACAGCCAAGGCTGGATGAACCTCTGTACATATCCGCAGCGTTTCCTCCCCCAGTTTGTTTTGCCATGTTTCATAACGTGTAAATTTTTCCCCATTTGCTTCTTCTAGCTCTTCCTGTGCCCTCCTCCCCAGCGCCCTGACAGTCAGACCCCTGTCCCGCGGCACAGCAGCTGGCAGAGCCCTGCGATCCTGCCAGCTGCAGTTCCCAGGCTGTTGAGGGATGCCGTCTTCACCAGGTCCCGAAATCTTTCCCCATTGTTTCATCCCGTGGCCTGTTGAACGCACTCCCTCTGGAGGGCTCTGCTTCATTGCCGTCCCTGCAGAACACGAGCCGGGGTTAGTGCCAGGCTGGCATGGGCGTCTTGGTGCCGTGGGTGATGACCCCCTTGCTGTGACTTAACCTCCCATCAGACTCCAGCTGAGGACGCGCTATAGCCTGGGACCTCGGCTGGAGGCGTGGGGTGGGGATGGGGGTCCCTCCACCCCCCTCCCGGCCGCCGAGCTGCTCCCTGCCGGGCTGTGGGCTCCCCCTGGCCCTGCTCGTGTCGAGCCCCCTCTGTTTTGCTTTATTTGTGCTCCCGTTTCGATGCGCTCATTGAATCGAGTTTGGAGGAAGAACTGAACCGTGTGTGTGGCGGCATGTTGGTTATGCCGGATTTGCTGTTTGGAGTTTATTTTTTTTTTGGGGGGGGCGCCTGTCCCTTTGCAGGGGACGCGCCCTGGCTAATTGGGTGTTGACAGTAGCATCACTGCGTGGCTACTCGCGCTGGGGGAGTTCTCCCTTCGTTGTCGTGACTGAAAGGCAGGCAGCCGGGGTAGGGGGGGATGGGGCCTCGACCCCCAGGCATGGAGGCTCTGGCCCTGGCAGTCTCTCCCCTCCCTTCCCCTCTCTTCTGGTGCC
>VZSZ01002475.1:443799-468115 GCA_013398815.1 Ibidorhyncha struthersii
TAAGGAGGAGTGGAAATCTTCGCTGGTCTCTTGCCTCAGGGTAAACCCTAGGGAAAGAGTTGCAGAAAATGACAGCAGCCTTCTGTCAGAAAGCATCACCAGCTCAGGGCCGTCAGAGTTTGGTGCTGTTCTCTCTCAAGCAATATAGGCAGTACTTCTACTTGTAGAAAATGAGTATTGGCAGCCTTTCCATCAGCAGCAGTGCGAGCGCAGGGTGCAGGTCTGGTGCAGGCTGGCTCTTTTGTCTGTGCTTGTGAGGAAGCTAAGGTGGTATTTGAGGAGGAGGTTTGATGGAACGGCTGCTTCGTAAAGCAACACAACCCTCTTCTGGCTGGACGTGCCTCCCTGCTGTAGACTTTCACCCCTGTGCCCTGGTCTGAGCTGAGCATGTTGCTAAACTGCCTTGGAGCAGAAATTCTTCTCTGGGTTCAGGATGAGACTGATCTGTTAGCAGGTACCTACCCCCAGGCAAGTAGCTGTGAAAGGGGATTTAAGACTGATGTGTGATCTTGCCAGTGTAGGCAGGAAGTCCGTGGCTCTGGACTTGGCAAGGAGGCTCCAGTTCTCCACTTGCTCAGTTTCAGAGACTTGCAGTTTGGAAGCCTGTAGGACTTAGCTCTTGTGTCTGGTGGTAGTATGTATCAGTGCCTGACCTGGGATGGCTCTTGTGTTGATCTGTGCATCAGCTGGCCCTGCTTTGTGGTGGGAACTCTGGATGAATGTGGTGATCTGCTGGTTCACCAGACAGGTCCTCCACTGGTAAAGTTATGTGGCCTCTTCTCAAAAAGTGGCTTGCAAAGATGCTGATTTCCACGCAGTTGGTGTAATGGCACGTAGCTATTGTTGTAAGTAAAACAGTGTCTTCAGTTAGTGGAGACTGAAAAGTGTAAAGGGAAGGGGAAAAAGAGAAACCTGTGCAAGCTTAAAGATTTGGCTGAGCTGTTCATCAGCCAGAGTTTCTCTGCTGACTCCTACTGATGCACACATACAGTGCTTTCCTGGAGTTCTCCTGCTTTACACAGCTGGCGGACAGCTGTCAGTCAAAAACATTTCTAACCTTCTTTGAAGTTGATTTTTAGTTACAGTATTAAAATGAACTAAGGCTTCCAGACAAACATAAATCACTGAGGCCTACACAAGAATCTACTGTTAACTTCATTGCAAGAAAAATCCCTTGCTGGAGGAGGTTCTTTCAGGGTAGAGCCTTGTGCTAGCTCGAGGTTGGTTTGCCGCTGTGCCTTGCTTAAAAACTTCATTATGTATTCTGAGAGGAGCAAAGCAGTTCCAAATGGAGCTCCTGCTCTCTATCAAAGGCACTGCTAATTAGTCAGACTTGAGGCAGAGCATTCTTTGGCATTTTTTGACAACTTTGTACAAGTTCAGTTCAGGGCACAAGCTGTACTCAATCGGTCTGGCAGGACTGCTTCATCCTTTCTATCTTAGACATTTAGCGAGTAGATGGCCTTTGAATGGTGCCTGTAGCTCCTGTATAATGATCCAGTAGAATCACAACAGTTATGGAAAACTTTCCTATATACCAGCTGGCAGGTGCTTGTTAAACGTTGACCTGACCTGCTGTCCAGCTTACCATCTAAATAACTCAGAGCTGTAGTTGTGGCATTTTCTCCCTCCTGGCACACTGCTACATCCATCCCCCTGCTTCAGAGCTCCTTCCCAGGTGGATTTGCTCTACGTTTTGGTGAGTTCTGCAGTGCTTGCTCAGTTACAGGGCTTCACTTCTCTATGGAGTAACCCAGGGTTATGTTGTATGTTTTGCATAATGACACTCAAACCCAGACACACTTGAGTATCTTCATTCTGCCTGGTATTTATGTATCCCTCTCACTGTGAGTCTGGTTCCTCTAATTGACACAAACAACGTCCTGCTTAGAGCAAACTTTCATCCTTCTAATGGAGTTTTAGATCAGAATAAATCTTGTCTTTGGCGAAATGCAAGGTCACTTACAATGCTTCCTGGAGGAATTCAGAAATACTCAGAGGGAGGAAACAGAAACGCGAACAATTTCCTAAATCCATCCTGCTGCAGTTCCTTGCAAACGCAGTGGCTTGTGCCTCATGCTTACCCCTCTTTGGGTTTGGGTTATTTGTCTGCCTCCATATGCGGTTATTTGTCTGCCTCCGTATGCTTTGTGTGGTGCAGATGTGTCAAGCCAGGTTACCTGGGATGTGCAGAGCTGAAAGTCTTCCTCAGTTTCTCCTAAATTGCGAGGTGGATGGGCTGAGGACACTGGCTTATTGGAGCTTTTTGTTCTTTCTTGTTTGAAAGACCTGGCAGAAAAAAAGGGATTTCTTATTGTTGGATTGCTGTGGTCCTTCATGACCAAGAGAACTTAATAATGAGGAGTGGGGATGAATTCCCTAGAAATGTCTGGATTCTAGTAGAGGGTCCTTAGTGATAGTTTTATCCCAGAAAGGTGAGTCTCTGAGCTTTTTTTTGGTATTAAAGGTGGGCCAAAGTTGAAAGCTTGCCTCTAATGTATATCTCAGCTCAATACACAGGAGAAGCGGTCTCAGTAGTCAGGAGCACACAGCGAAGTGTTCCAATGGAAACAAACAATGCTGAAATTATGGGAGGAAACTATGACTCTGAGGTCAAACTTGAGATTGCTACGAATAACAGGGTCTAGCAATTCTGAAGCCATTAAATGGTGAGAATTGGCTGCAGAACTGGGGCTGTGTCACCAGGTAGATGTGGCTATAATTGGGCTTAAAATCAGCAGCAGTTGCCAGTTAAACTGACCTAATAAGCTGAAAGAGACTTGCAAATAAACTGAGAATGAAGTATGTGCATAACACAGGCAAAACTCCTGCCTTGGGAAGGCTCCAGACTTTGATTCAGCAGCAACTTGCTCCTTCCCCTCCTGCTCTCCCTTATTGCTGAGCAGATCTAAAATGTGCCTCCTGCTGATACTGTCCCTACCCACTGCATAAAGCTGAACAACAGAGAACCGGCAATTTCACTTCTCCTTTATAATATGCAAATTATTGTACCACCGAGGTGTCCTGTGCTGCGAAGGAAATTGTTAAGTATCTGCTTTATGCTGAGCATTGCTGGAGTGAGTGGGAAGGCTTGAAGGATGACTTAATTAAGCATTCTCCCTGCTAAGCAGAGGAAGAAGAAAAGCTTTAATAAGGTTGGGTTGGGTGTGGTTTTTTTTTGTTTTCCCTCCAGCTCTCTCCTCTTCTAGCATCTTTTTTTCAGAGGAATTCTGCAGTTCATGTATGCAGTAGTAACTGTAATAACTCTCTGGAAGATTGGTAGGTTCTGGCCTCTTCTAGAGGCTGTCGGTGGCAAAATGACTGCACCACCTCTGCTTAGGAATGCCCTGCCACACGTGCTTCGTGGTGAGGTGTACTGGGCACACAGCCCTGGTTTGAATGGACAGTTGCACTCAAAGGCTTGTGGTCAACAGTTCCAGGTCCAAGTGGCAAGCAGTGACAAGTGGTGTGCCTCAGGGGTCGGTACTGGGACTGGCGCTGTTTAACATCTTTGTTGGTGACATGGATATTGGGATGGAGTGCAGCCTCAGCAAGTTTCCCAACGACACCAAGCTGTGTGGAGCGGTCGACACGCTGGAGGGGAGGGATGGCATCCAGAGGGACCTGGACAGGAAGGAGAGGTGGGCCTGTGCGAATCTCATGAAGTTCAATAAGGCCAAGTGCAAGATCCTGCACATGGATTGGGACAATCCCAAGCACAAATCCAGGCTGGGCAGAGAATGGATGGAGAGCAGCTCTGAGGAGAAGGCCTTGGGGGTGTTGGTGGATGAGAAGCTCAACATGAGCTGTCAATATGCGCTCGCAGCCCAGAAAGCCACCGGTATCCCAGGCTGCATCCCCAGCAGTGTGGCCAGCAGGGTGAGGAAGGGGATTCTGCCCCTCTGCTCCGCTCTGGGGAGACCCCCCTGCAGTGCTGCCTCAATCTCCGAGGCCCCCAACATAAGAAGGACACGGAGTTGTTGGAGTGGGGCCAGAGGAGGCCACAATGATGATCCGAGGGCTGGAGCCCCTCTGCTGTGAGGACAGACTGAGAGAGTTTGGGTTGTTTAGCCTGGAGAAGAGAAGGCTCCGGGGAGATCTTAGAGCCCCTTCCAGTATCTGAAGGGGGCCTACAAGAAAGCTGGGGAGGGACTTTTTACAAAGGCATGTAGTGATAGGACGAGGGGGTAATGGCTTCAAACTGGAGATCTAGATTAGATATCAGGAACAAATTTTTAACAATGAGGGTGGTGAGCCCCTGGCGCAGGTTGCCCAGAGGAGCTCTGGCTGCCCCATCCCTGGAGGTGTTCAAGGCCAGGTTGGACGGGGCTTGGAGCAACCCGGGCTGGGGGGAGGTGTCCCTGCCCAGGGCAGGGGGTTGGAACTGGGTGATCTTCAAGGTCCCTTCCAACCTAAACCATTCTATGAATGCACCAGTGATGGCTTTGCCTAGACCAGCAGGTCCAGCCTGGGCTTAGAAGTGAAAAGATGATGTGAAATAGAAAGGAGGGAGACCCATGCCTACCGTGCCCATCTGCCAAGGTGTTGGTGAAGTGAGGATTCTCCAGCCTCCTCAGAGGACTGCCTTGGGGCCCAGCCCAGGGCCATCCACTCTAAGGCTTAGCAAGTCTCTAAAGCCTGGGGTTCCCCTTTGTGTGCTCAAACATGAAGCTCCCAGATCAGGTAGGAACAGGTTTCTGGCTGTGTTTCTTCTCAAGCTCCTGCCTGCCTGCCTGCGTGAGGCCACCCAGCACATTTGCCCTGGACAGGACAGGCTGAGCCTCCAGTGAATACCCTTGTGCGAGCTTTTATTTCTCAGAGCTTTTGCCAGCAGCAGGAAGATAAAATATGCTGCTCTTACAAATAAGCAAAGAGTGAAAAATAGGCTGGGCTCTTCATTCCCATGGTAATACTTGGTTTATCATGCAGGTGGAGTTTAAAGAGAATGGTCTATGTGTAAGATGTGAATTTCTTTAAGAAGAAAGGTTTAGTTTTGCAGAACACTCAGACTTACTGTCCTTTGCTTCCAGCAGCAAGGAGATGCATGGTTGTTTTACGGCTTTCTCTTAAGTATCATTGTTAAAGTCTCCTTTCTTCACCCCTTGTGTTTCAGTTGTGATAAGCTGTTTGAAGTGTAAGTAAAAATGTTTTGTTACCTTGATGGGTAAAAAAGGTGAATTGGATAAACCTACACCCAAGCAGGTAGTGACCAAACAGATTTTGGATGGGATCCTGCTGCAGGTGCCTGTGACTCATATGCCTGTGATCAGGTTACAGCTTACTCGTGCTGGTAGCTGAGGCACAGAAATCCCCAGTGCCACTTTTGGTCCTTGTGGCATTACAGTGGTAAGCAGCTCTCCCTGGGCTCTTGCCAACCCAGGCAGAATTGGCTTGCCTGGCCACCAGTCCTGCTTGTCTGGGGTGCTCCAGACTTTCTCTCTGAACTAGCAGAAGAAATGTCTTTATCCTGTCTTTAGTCTTAAATCTGGGGATTTTAAAAGATCGTGCCTTACACAGCAAAAGAAAGGGCCCTTTTCCATACTTTGTTGTTGTGTGCTTGTTCTTCTAGTCCGGTTTCTCAAAGGAGTGTTGAGTGTGGAGGACTGTAACCATGCCTATATGAAGAATCACATATCCTCTTGGGCTTGGAGGATGTGGCCACCTCCAAAGAGTGAAGGATGTCTTTCACTGCCTGATTTTGGAGACAGCTCATCCTAAGCAGATGTGCTCAATGACCAAAATCACTGTGCATGGACGTGGGCCAGCTGTGGCCTGGTCGGTGTACCCACACTGCGGTGTCTGTGTCACTGAACGTGGGTGTCCCTGTGTCTTGCTGCTTCAGCATGGTGCTGCACTGGCTCTGCTGCCAGGACCAGGTGTCAGAGCTGATAGCAGCATTCAGAGCAGAGGGGAGCTGGTGCAAGCAGAAGGGAACTTCGACACGCAGTTGAGAAGAAAAAAAACTTCAGATGATGGTGGTGCAAACCATGTCCTCGTGGCTGATTTTTTTGGGGCGCCTTCCATAGGTTTTTTCTATTTATTCCACAATCTCCACTTTTTGTTCAAACGAGACTGCAAACTTTTAATGACTTCACACCCTAGGCTTCAGTGAGATGCTCTCCTGGTTACGAGAGCATCAGGGTCTTGTCAGCCCTACCAGCTTTCTGCTCCAGCAGAGTGAGCAGTGAAACACTGACAAACTTTGGAAGAGTTTAAAATGCTCTAACTGGGCACTGCAGTATCTGTGATGATACAGAGACAGCTGAGGTTACCAAAAAGAGTGCTAAGTGCCCTCAAAAGTGTTCATCGTGGTTTTGGGAAATACTCCCCTGCGCTGCTTCTGAGCTACCAAGTGTTGTTCACCAGGTGCAGCCCCATAATGGGGTGTCCTTTCTGTCAGTAGAGACGCAGAGCAGCTGACAGGGGATCGGGGGCTACATCACTGCTTGAACAGCACCAGGGCACTGATGGCTGTGTCTGACATCGCGGCAACAGCACTTTGCAAAAAGACAATGTTTATGGTTGTCAGCACCAAGAGGCAGGAGATACTAATGAGGGCTTTGGATTTGGGGAATGCTGCTTTCGGTAAGGTGTTTTGCTTAAGATGCAGGGAGTGTCTTGGCACTGCTGTGAGTGGGTTTGCAGAACTGCAGAGTTATTTCCAGTAAGGGTAGACGTGACCTTCACGTGCCTCTCCCACTACCCACCCTGCTTTATCGGGGACCTGTTGATTTGACAGAATGCTGAGTATTATTGACACGAAAGTTATCTGAACACTTGAAGGACGGGGAGCTGCTGTAGGGATCAGTTTCATCCCAGACTTGCTGGCTGAAGTCCTTTCTGAGTCAGAAGTGTGTGTTGAAGAGTTCATCCTTTCTTTCACCTTGCCATAATTGTCTCTCTTCTGAGACCTCCTGCTCTCTGAACAAGTTGTTTTGTTGCTTTGTCTGGGTGCTGTTCTAAGGGATTTTTTTAGAAATGCTTGGGAAAGAGCTCTGCTTTCTGTTTCCTTTTTGCTTTTGGTATTCGTGTCCTATCAGAGATCTGAGCAGACTTGACAGATCCTTATTCCATCACCTCAGGTTCAGGATGGGAGTGCATGTCATCAGCATTCAGGGTCTTTGGAGTCGAGACTTGTTAAAGATCTCTGGAGAATTCATCCTGCCACTGAGCTGTCTGTCTAACGTACAGACAGTGCTTGTAACTCCTTTGCAGAGCTGAGGATTGTGACAAATTGACTTGCAAAAAAAACCCAAAACCCCATCCTGAGAAAAAAGAATGTAAGCGCAGATCTTCAGACGGCAATGGATGTTCATATAGCTTGGTTATATAAATGAGGAGTAGTGCATCCTCTCCTTGCACCTTCATCTGTGAATTTGGACATCTGGTGCACCTGTGACGGTGTCAGAGCCAGCTTGAGCTTTCGGGCACGGGGTGCCTGCGTGCTCCTGTGCTGCCGCACTCTGAAGACAGGCTTCACAGCCATCTTGGCCATAAAAGTGAGTCTACTTGAAGCACTAACAGCTGGACATCCCCAAACAACACGTTAGAGAGAGAAACGAGGGTATGGCTGACCACAGAATCGCTGCTGTAGAGAGCAGGTAAGTGGTACCCTAACTAGGCAGTTTTCTGAAGGCACGTCTCATGCTCAGAGACAGGCTCCCTGGGATGGTGATATGTTGCGGTCCCTCTAATGATTGTCCAGATAAAACCATCATAGCCTGGTGTTGTAAATAGCTGTTTCTTCTCCTCTTAACAGGGTGGATTGCCCAGCACATCTCGTTATCGGCTAGCTGATAGCACCCAAGCTGTCGCTGGGCTTTCTTCTTGCCATTCGGGAGAGCTGGAGCCTGTCCATAACCTCTCGTGGCGTCCATGGGGTGTGTTTCAGAAGGAGGTTGTTCACCTCCTGGTAGTGGTGGTTTTTCTCCAGGCTGTCATTTCAGAGTGGCAGTTCCTTTTGGACTTGTCGGGGTTTAACTGAAGAGCACTTCTTGGGCAATTGCCATTAAAGAAGGTTTTAGCTCCTTTGCTGATCTATGCTCCAAATGTCTGCACACAAGGTCTCCTTTTCAAGTGTGCTCATGTGGAGCTGTGGTGTAAGAGGGACCATATCCTTCTGACTACCAAGTCAAAACTTTCCTTCCGTTCTTCTCTATGGTTGGTGAGAATCGTAATTAGATTGGAACAGAAGCGTTGAAAAGAAAGCGTTCTGTCTCCCATAAGAGACATGCGGAGGCTGCATTTCTCTGAATGTCCTGTAAAGGAACTTCTCTGGGACATAAAGGCCACACCAGCCTTCCATCTGCAAAGCTGGTGACTGGATTTCTTCTCTGGAGGAGTGCTCTTTTCACTGGGGGTTATCTCAGTGCTGCTTCAAAGCATGGGTTCAATGAGGGCCGAACTGGCAGGAGCTGTGCTTTAATTGCACGCTTCTTACATTCCAGTTTTCCTGTGCTTTGGTAGAAATCTTGTCTGCTACATTTGGTGCCTATGTGACACTTCTCTGCAGCCCTGCTAGGGATGGAGGTGGGAAAGGGGGAGCTGGGGAAGACACAGCAACAGTTCTTCACGCAAGAAAGCGGCTTAAACAGATTTTAAAGCCTTAGTTAAACATTAACTGTTAATTATGGCTTTAATGCAGAGTAAAGGTGACTGTGATTATAAATGACCTGTGACCTGGCATGTTGCTCACTGTAAATTGATGATCGACTGCCTTGTCTTTCTGAAGCGTGAATTACTATAGCTGGTACCAACAGACTTCTGTCTGAACTTCAAAGCAAGCGTGTGCCTTGCTGGTTTTTGTGGCTGAGTTGCTGCCAACCTGCTGTTAAGGGAAGGAAACAAATATTGGAGCGGAGTCCTGGTTGGAGCACACTGGTCTCCTACCTGCAGGAGCAGCAAACGCTTTGAACGCGATCCAACTCTCTGCGTCTTCAGGGCCGTGTGTTTCCCCTCCACTTCTCTTTTGATTGTGTAGCCATTAGGTGGAAATGAAAGAGATGAACTGATCAAACACTCGTTGAAATGGCTTTAGGGTTTCAGTTTGAATATTTTTTTAATTAGCTCCATGTAAAGACTTTATTACTTCAAATAGCAGCCGTGAAACCAGAAGACTCACAGTTTGATCCTTTGTTTTTATGGTGCACAAGAAGTCTCAGTAGCTTTAGGTTTTATACCCAGCTAGACACCCCAAACCACAACTAACAGCCGGTGGAAACATCGAGTGATTATCTTTTAAGTCTGCCTATCAGGGACACATAAAAGGAAGTGCTGTGTGGGGATAATATTAGACTGACAAAAAGCAGAGTAGAAGTCAGTTGCATTTTAACAGGAGCAAAGATGCTTTTCTCTAATAACGCTCAGAATGCTACAGCGCATCGAGTATAATGATTTTTTTTTTTTTTCCACTGTAGAAACCTTTCTTTCCTTGTCCTAGTTGCTGGAACTTTGTGCTGTGAACTGGAGAAATGATTTAAGCATTTCTACCTCTGATTCATTTTCAAAAAGAGATCAGCTGAAGTGTCCTCCAGTGGCTTTCCTTCTTTAGAAACTTCCTCTCCCCTTCTCCTGGTCAGGGTAGATATTAGACAGCACTGCCGGCCTGAAGCTGACTGTGAATATCTTGCATTACAATGAACCTCGTTAACCCCCGGGTTTGGAAGGTTTGCTAATAAAAGGTGGCCTGTGAAATGAGACTGTAACATGGGATTTCGTGACTCTGGGTGAACCAGGACAGTGACTCTGCACTGACCTGTTACCGTGAATCCTAGGTTGTGCTAGGCTAGAGGTCTTTACTTGTGTGTTTCTGGCAATCTTTACAGATGCTCGGCTGTTTTTGTGCTTTTATTATCCCACACTTTAAAGTGGGGGCAGCCCTTGAGAGAGGCACATTGCCCTGATTCAGACTCGGTTTTCTGGCAGGGTGGCATTTGAGTCATGGGTTTCGTGTGGCTCTGAGCATACAGACTGACTAAAACCCGGCTTCTTCAGGGTCACGGGAGGAAGATGAGTAATCTGGTCGACCTCATAGCTAACCCTGCTCTGCGCAGGAGGTTGGACTAGAGACCTACTGATGTTCCTTGCAGCTCTAATTATCCTGTGATCCTGTGGTGCCTTTCAAGGATATATAATGAGTGAGGTGTGGATTTTGAGCATCATGTGATGCTTCATCTCCTCGTCCTTTAATCAGTAAAGCATCTGTTTTCCTCACCAATTACAGCTTTTTTTTGCCTTCTGGTTAGCAGTCTGTAAATTGATATCCTCTAAGGAGCAGGCTTCCCCATTTTGCTATGAGTAATTTGATTTACATTTGCAGAGATTGCCACGGCAGCTGAGCTGGCTGAGCAAGCTGTAGTGGCTATGGCTGCTGAAAGAGTATTGAAAATTGGTTTCAGCTCTTGGTATTCTTGAGCTGAGAGAAGATAGGGCATCGTTGGAACGCACCTCCTTTGATCCTCAGAATTTCCATAGGAGACAGATAATGGGTTATCTTGTAGAAAGGTTTCCAAGGATTTTTCTGATTTTTTCCGGCTTCCCCCACTGTTTATCTTATGGATGAGAGAGGGCCGAGACTGACTTTACAGCAATGTCTCGGTACCATCTGCACTCTGACAAATCAGGGAAGTACCCTCTGTATCAGCATTCTTCCGTGAGTATGTCAGAGGTGCCAGTTGCAGGAACAGCGTGAGCAGCAGGATGTTGAAATATGTAACAGCCACATCAGAAAGCAGCGTGAGGATCTGTGCCGAGTGTGTTTTATCCCAGGTGCTTAATGGCTTTGGGGACAAGAAGGGAACATTACGCTTGTGTGCACCACCACTCCACAGCAGATCTTGCAGTCTTTGACCAGCGCTTGAAAACCAACTCACACAGCCTGTGAGGGCCAGGGAGGAGAAGGTGCTGGTTCTGTCTGCAGGTGGAGGGGCAGAGGGAAAGCATGGTTGGGAGAGGCACTGCAGGAGCTGGCAAGCTTTTGGCAGCAAGGTCAGTGTAGCTGTGGGGAAGGTGAGGCAGGTGATCCAAGTCAGGGTTGGAAAAGCACAAGTGATAGGTAGCATGGAAGAGCCCGTACAGGAAGGAAGGTGTTCTCAGGGTTTCTCTGAGGTGGACTTGCTGGTTTTGAGTTCTCAGAATCATAGAATAGTTTGGGTTGGAAGGGATCTTTAAAGGCTGTCTAGTCCAACCCCCTGCCATGAGCAGGGACATCTTCAACTAGATCGGATCGCTCAGAGCCCCGTCCAACCTGCCCTGGAATGTTGCTAGGGATGAGACATCTACCACCTGTCTGGGCAACCTGGGCCACTGTCTTGCCACCCTCGCTGTAGAAAATGTCTTCCTTTTATCTAGTCTGAATCTCCCCTCTTTCAGTTTAAAGCCATTACCCCTTGTCCTATCACAGCAGGCACTGCTGAAAAGTCTGTCCCCATCTTTCCTGTAGCCCCTTTAGGGACTGGAAGGGGCTCTAAGGTCTTCCCAGAGCCTTCTCTTCTCCAGGCTGAACAACCCAAACTCTCTCAGCCTGTTCTCCCAGCTGGACCTGCTCCAACGGGTCCATGTCCATCTTCTGTTGGGGACTCCAGAACTGCAAGCAGTACTGCAGGTGGGGTCTCACCAGAGCAGAGGGGCAGAATCCCCTCCCTTGCCCTTCTGGCCACACTGCTGGGGATGCAGCCCAGGATGCCGGTGGCTTTCTGGGCTGCCAGCACACACTGACAGCTCATGTTGAGCTTCTCATCCACCAACACCCCCAAGACCTTCTCCTCAGAGCTGCTCTCCATCCACTTGTGCATGGGATTGTCCCGATCCATGTGCAGGATCTTGCACTTGGCCTTGTTGAACTTAATGAGGTTTGCACAGGCCCACCTCTCCAGCCTGTCCAGGTCCCTCTGGATGCCATCCCTCCCCTCCAGCGTGTCGACTACTCCACACAGCTCGGTGTCGTCGGGAAACTTGCTGAGGGTGCACTCCATCCCAATATCCATGTCACCAACAAAGATGTTAAACAGCGCCAGTCCCAGTACCGATGCCTGAGGAACGCTGCTCATCATTTACTACTCAGTTTCCTTCAAGTCTTATGGGAGGAAGTGGAATGAATTTTGTGGGGATTTCCCTGTGCCCATTCCTCTTGTGCTAATCCACAAGACTGTGTGGATTAGCTGTGGATGTGCGTTAGTAACAACTAACCATTTAATGCTAAAATGGAATCAAATATACAGGTGATCCCTGTGGGATGCTGACTGTGGTATTTTGTTATCCTAGGACCTTGCCAGCTGACAAAAAGAGCCGATCTTGGATGGGAAGGAGACCTACCTCTGGCACAGGGAGATCTTGGCATCGCATCTATGTTTTGGGAAAAGGTGCAGGAGCGTTGTCTTGTTTTGAAAGCATGAAGTGGAGGTTCTGTGGCTAAACACAACCTGATTTTCTTGAAGTTGGTTTTGTTTGCAATATTCTGAGGCTGTTTCCAGAAGAACCAAGTCCTGCTGTAGGAGAGAGGAAGGTGTTCCCTCTCTTCTCCCCTGCACACTCATTTGAAGAAAACTTTCCTGACACCCTACCTCTTGAAGGTTCTGGGCTGCTTTTCGGGAATCTGTAAATGGGAGTAGGATGCCATGAAGTTTTGTATTGTTTATACAGGTTGTTCTTTAAAAAATTATGTTTGATATTTTTGTTCTGAGAAAATAAACCAACCTGAGAACCAATGCTGGCAGGACTTGTGCCAATTTATTGTGCAAGAGTCCTTTCGGTGTAAGCAGCTGGAATTTGGAAATAGGGTCTGGTTTGTTGCTGTCTAGCTAGCTCCCTGCTTGGGCAACAGTATGTTATGCTCTTTGCTTTGGCTGAACATTCCTGTGAATGTTGATACTAAATTTCAAATTACTTAAGAATACCAGCTTTATCCACTACAAATATTGCTGACTCCTCTAGCTTTGATCCAGTTGGTTTCCTTTTGGAGCAAAATCCCCTGTGGACTGCCCGTGTCTCTCTGAACATACCCCTTCGTGGTATGGCTGAGACTTATTACATGCAAAATCAAATGCTGCTTAGTGAGATGGTGGCAGGGTAGATGCAAAACTAGTAAGAAGCGATGGAGGAGGAGGATCATGGTGAGATGAAAGGATGTTTTCATGGTATTTCTCCTGTCTGTATTTGACTAGGATGGATAATGTCTTCTAAACATGATTCAGTGCCTTGTTGTTGACTTGCCGGGCAGGGAGGGTTGCCTGTGGTCAATGTGCGATCCAAGGCGGCCTCTTGCCAGGAGAGAAATGTCTGAAGCGTTCTTGTTCTGCCAGCGTCTTTATGGCTTTTGGATTCCTTACCACCACGCTCTGACAGTGTCTTAAAATAAAATGCCTGCTCGGTAGGATGTCCCAAAGAGGGGGCGGAGGGGAAAGGTTAGGAAAGCTTTGGGTTGGCAGCATCTTGCAAGCACACTTCTGGAGCCTGCTACTTGTTCTGGTCCTCTGTGTTTTTGGAGAAAGGATGGCTTGGTCTCCAAGAGGAGGTCAAATCCTGCTGTGCTGCTTAGTCTGAAGAAGAGGGACCTAAAGGGAGTGCAGGGTTTGGGTTTTGTCATCTGTCCCCTAAGAACAAACAGTGATTAGTGTTTTTCCCCAGATCTGCTTTTTTTTCCAGAAGGCTCCATGAGCCTTCCTGATGACCAGAAAGGAAGAAATTGAGTTAATGATACTAATTCTCTTAATCGTACACTGTGATGCTTTGTCCTGGTGAATAGCACGCAGTGCTAATATGCACCTGAAACGCAAGTGTTGCGTGGAAGGCTGTCGGCAAGACTTTTAACTGAGCTGGCCCGGCAACTCAAATCGCTCACTCTGATTAAAAGATCACAAGGCTGGGCTCGCCCTTGTGCAAGGGCTGGCTCCTTGGGTTTGGATTTCCACAGCCATTGTGGCCAGGGCTTCCCAACTGGCCTCCTGTCACAGGCAGCCTTGTCCCGCCTACTTGGTGTTGCTCTCTGCTAGGAGGGTGTTAAAACTGTCCCCGAGTAGGTCCCGGTTGGGCTGGTGCTGGCGGTAAGGGGCGGTGGATGTCTTCCCGAGTCCTTTTTCCTGGGTCGACACTAGGTGGCAATGCCTCCCTCGTAATGCTTTGCCGACGGCAAGTGGTTCAGGGGGTCGTTTCTGGTGGGCTTTAAATCTGGATATTGGTCTTTTCCTGTACAAATTGTTCCAATAACTTGCTTTGATCGGAAGCTGATGCCTCTTCCCTACAAGAAGCAGAGAACTTTGTGCTTCCTGACTGTTGGGATAAGGTAGGTCTGAAGAGCTAAACGTGGTCGAGTTTTCCAGCAGGAGAGAGCTGCGCCTTTTGTGGAGCCTCCTCAGCCTCTGCTCTGACGCGGGGTGTGCTGGCATTTCTCTGACAGCCTTTGGGTGCTTGGGTTGAGCGAGCATAGGCAGCTGGATCTGCTCATGGAAACTTGGCACATCCCTGTCTATCGATGACCTCGCAAAAGCAGGACCTTCCGCTCTCCAAACTGTAGGGACAAAACTCATGGGGAAGGCGTCGCGCCTGCTAAATCTGGAACGTAGAAATGTACATCAGTGGGGTGGCTCACTGTGGCGAGGAGCTTTGTAAGTCTCTGGAAGGTTTGCTCCTGGCATCAGCTGCCTGCTGCCAGCGGTGCACGCTGCAGGAACGGCAACTGCCCTTCCCTGAGCTGTCGCCCAGCCCAGGCCAGTAACTTGTGTTTGACGTAGAGACCACCTCCAGGTTGACGGCCAGTTTACTGCTGTGTGAGAGGCTTCCTATGCTTAACTAGACTTCGCTGAAGTGCATTTTTCCATTTTCCTTTACCAAATAATTGTGAAAAGTTACTTTCCTGATTTTTTCCCTTTTTTTTTTTTAAAGGAAGAAATACAAACTTTCAATCTCAGGGCAAAATCAAAAATATGTTTGGATCTTGACTTGGCATTAAAACAGAAATACAAGTCCTTGAGCAAAACAGACAAAAATCTCTACAGGGAGCCACGCTTTCTGATTGTTAACCAAAAAACGTGGATCTTTCAGAAGTTTGCTACTGGAATTTTTGGTTTTGGCCAAAATGGCTCTTCCTTCCCCCTCCATTAAATAATTTGACAAACATCTCCAGCATGTTCCCTGGAGAAACTGTTCTGAAGGCTGGTTACAGCTCAAAAGTGGTCTCGTATTTCCAGTTTGGGTTTATCAAATGTCAACTTGCAGCTCCTGAGCTTTGCTGAGCGTTTGCTCAATTAAAATATTATCTGATATCATATGATGTTTTCTTGGTGCTGGTGTTCAGCCAGAACCTGAGATGTTGTGTACCCTCAACCCACCCATTCAGCTCTTTGTGCTGCAAGACGAAGATAAACAGTGTGAAGTATGAATCACAGCACCTGTGGGTCAAGTCTCCCAGCTTGTCACCCCCCCTTGCAGCCCTCCTCCATGCCAGTGAGCCCCTGAGGGACATGCGAAAGGCAACGAGATGCTGTTCGGTGCCTGTGCCCTCCTGTGGCAGCTGATGCTGGAACCCTGGAGAGCACTAGTGAGTGGTGACGTCCCCACTGTGTTGTGGGCTGTGCTGTGCTGGGGATAAGGGTAGGCTGAGATTGCCGGCAGGTAACCAAAACACATGGAATGGTAGAGCTAAAAATGGGGCAAGACACTCAAGGGCACATGGGGACCCTGTAGCGGGGATGGGGATGCTGGAAGTTGCTGCAGGTTTTGGCACCTCTGGTTACCGTCTGAGCTCAGCCCTGTGGGGTGGTCACGTGTCTCCTCCCCCCACACAGGCTGTTGGGGTGGGAGATGCAGCTTCCACTGCTCTCAACCTTCACACGATGCGTAGTGCAGCTGAGCCTGGGCTGGTCCCATCAGCTCAGCCTGGGTGGGTGGCTCAGCGCAGTCCTGCTGGTACCTTGGGCTGGGTGCCTGGGGGCTCCTGCCACCCCCCCGTGTTCCCTCCACTGGTGGCAGTCTCCTGGTGTAGACCAAAGGAGAGGCAGAACTGGTCCCTGTGGGGAGGGACTGAGGACTCCCGTGGTGCTGGAGCCCCTCGCCTCTGCCCAGCACCCTGTGCCCGCACACAGGGACAGCCTGGGATGGGCACAGGGGACTCGTGCTTTTTTTATTTTGGCAGCTGGCTCTGACAGGCAGTGGAGCAGAAACCCCTCGGTGCTGCCATCCACAGATGAGCCCCACTGGGCACTGAACACGCTGGCTTTGGCATGCTCCGCTCCCCTGCCCCCTCGTTTGTGTTGGCACGGGCCGGCGAACGAAGCCGGTTTAATTGGCAGTTGTGTTTGTGGCCAGAGTGTTATGAAAAGGTTTTCTGTCTCCCTCTGTAAGTTACCCTGAATATGTTTTCACTCTTAATATAATATTCACTTCATTATTAGCTGAAAGAGGCTCTTTTCAGAGAGGGATTTTTTTTTTCCCCCCTTCTTCCAAAAATATATTAAACAGCCCCTTCATGCAGCGCTGTGCTGAGGGCCGGGATTGTCTGCCGGAGGGGAGGTGAGAACCCCGACGGTAAATGGGATTTACACAGAAATTCCTTTCTTCCCCAGCGTGCCGGCAGCGCTGGCTGCAGCGGCTTGGCAGTGTCCGGCCGAGCGGCTGTGGGTGCTGGAGGAGGTGTCCATTGCTTACAGGGTCACTAAGGGAGTTCCTCTCCCTCCTGGCAGAGCAGAGGCTCCCCAGGGGCTCCCGGTACCCCGGGCTGGTGTTTCCAGACACAAATCCATCCAGCGGAGTTGGGGCCTGGCCGCAGGGAACCCCACGTGTGCTGTGCTGGCTGCTCGGCTCACACCGTCATTCAGGGGTGAAGGTGTTTTCAGCAACTGCAAGGTTTTGGGAGCTTGTTCTCCACTGGGTGGGGTTTGGGGCATTGGGTGCAGCTGGACCCCCATATGCCACTTGCCCCACCGTCTTGCTGTGCCACTGCTCTTCTGGGCTTTGCAAAATCCACAAGGTCTTTGTCCCCAGCTTTGGACAAAACCCTGTGAGCTGTGGGAGCAGAGAGCTGCTCCTGGAGGTGGTGTCACCCACACAGCATCCAGCCTGGCTCAGCCTTCGTGGTCCTGGGGAAACAGCTCTGCTTCCCTCTGAGGAGCATCCATAGCCCAGGCAAGCTCTCTCTCCTTTTTTTTTTTTCTTTTTTTTTTTTTTTTAGTTGTTTGATGCATTCGGGCAGTTTTGCACAGCCCCAGCCCCTGAGAGGTGTAGGTATGTGAGGTGGCAGCAAACAGCTGTGCAGCCCCCGGTGCCTTCACTCGGGTGTGCTCAGCCCGGCCTGGCCGGGGAGAGCCTGTGGCTGGGTCAGGCTCATGCTGCCCTTGGCCTCGCGCCGTCCCCGCAGCCCTGGCTTCAGAGTCTGCTGGCTTTTGGGACTGCCCAAAGGCAGCCGGTCACAGGGAGGGGATGACTGCCTGGGCTGGGGCAGGAGGGACCCCTGGGCTGGCACTTGCACTGCTGCTGAGGAGTGTCGGGATCCCTCGGGATCCCTGGATCGCTGCTCTGTCCCTCCAGGAGCTGAAAGCTCGAAGGAGCCTGGAGCACGTTTTCCATTTCCCTGAAAGCAGCATACATACAAATCTCCCCCTCGGCAGGGCAGGCGGCGGCAGTGGGACCCCTTCCCTCTGCTTCGCTGCCACCATTCCTCACCATCCTGTGAAACGCATTAGGGCTAGTGCCACGCGCTGATGAGTATTCAAGACATGGCCCTAATTGGGAACAATTAGCAGTTGTTTCAGTGAACGTACATCTGTTTGCTGTGGCTCCCAGGACTGAGCACTGTCTGACGGCTGCCACAAGCATCCCTGGCCGGAGCAGGGACCGCGGCCAAGGCAGCTCCCTGTGGGTGATGCAGCTCTTGGTTAAAGATCCTCTTGGGAGGAGCCCGGCTTGTGCAAGACTGAGCGTCCCCAACCCCTCAGCCGGCCCTTCTTGTCGTCTCCAGCACAGTGGCTGTCGCCGCTGTGGATGCCAGCAGGTCACTGCTCCATGGATTGCTCAGGTCAGGCTGTGGAGAGAGCCCACAGAAACAGTGCCAGAGCTGGACCCAGCTGATGCCACGCGGCCCTTGGCACCTCTCCTCCCTCCTGAGTTCCCGTTACAGCTCTGCTGTGGCAGTCCCTTAGCTGGGGGGGGGACAACGGTGGGAGAAAGCGCTTTGGTCAGTGGGGAGCTCATACCCTGGTCACCGGCCTGCACCAGGGTCTGTGGGGCAGCCCCCCAGCCCAGCACCCCCAACGTCTGGGGCTCTGCTCCCCCACCACAGTGTGGGGCTGCCCTCGCTCTCCCCGGCACTGGCAGGGAAGTGGGAGCTCTCTGATATTCCTGGACTTCTTTCTGGCTTTTGGGAAAATGTAAATCAGACTTAAACTGTTTTTCCAGGGTCTTGCTGGTCTGTCCCTCCCCTTCCCACGCACACCTCGTGTCCGGTGTACCCCAGTGTCTCCCCTGCCTCTCCCCCAGTAAGGAGCATCCTCTTGCATAAAACCAGACAGGAACTACGCCCAGCAGACGGCGGCGTGGGGGTGGCTGGAGCAGGTAGCAGAGAAGGTTGTGGAGGGACGTGGGCAAAAGGAGACTCCAAATTGCTTTATAACAGGACTGAAAGCTGAGAGTGGGATGCTGAGGGGAAGGGCTGGGTGCGCTGCCCAGCGCGGTGGGGAAAGGGCGATTCCCAGCTGTGCTCCGCACAGCGAGGCTGGAGCAGAGAGATGCTGGCGCTTCCCTGGCCTCGCTTGCACCAGGGATGCTGCATGCTGGTGGGGCCAGTCCCAGCCGTGAGGTCACGAAGGCTGGGGCCGATGTACCTGCGTAAGACCTGGGCTTGGAGCAACAGATGGAGGGGTGGATGAGGAAATCACAGGGGCTTCGTCAGCAGCACCAAAGCTTTGCTCGCAGAATCATAGAACAGTTTGGGTTGGAAGGGACCATCTAACCCAACCCCCCTGCAGTGAGCATGGACATCTTCAACTAGACCAGGTTGCTTAGACCCCTGTCCAACCTGGCCTTGAATGTTTCCAGGGATGGGGCAGCCACAGCTTCCTTCTCTGGGCAACCTGCGCCAGTGTCTTACCACCCTCACAGTAAAGAATTTCTTCCTAATATCTAATCTAAATCTCCCCTCTTTCAGTGTATTGCTCCCCTCCCTGATCCAGAGTCCCTCCCCAGCTCTCCTGGAGCCCCTTTAGGGACTGGAAGGGGCTCTAAGGTCTCCCTGGAGCCTTCTCTTCTCCATGCTGAACAACTCCAACTTTCCCAGCCTGTCCTCCCAGCAGAGGGGCTCCAGCCCTTGGATCATTCCTGAGCAATGAGCGCTCTCTCCCTTTGAGCTCTGGCTGCTCCACAAAACCCTCAATGAGCCTCAAAACCAGCTCTCTGCAGCTTGGAGGGGGGCTCAGGGTCCCCACAGCTGCGGCCTGGGGGGAGCGGGCAGCCCCGCTGGGGTGGGACACCAGGAGCTGGACAACCTGCGGTCTGTGAGATGAAGGGGCTGAGGAGGAGGAAGGTGGCCCAGCTGCCGGGGACCGGCTTGGTTTTCCATGGCCTCATATTTTCCTGTGCTGGAGAGTTTGCAGTGGAGGCGGAAAATGCAGCAGCCAGGAGGGGAGAGAGGGTGGGAGGGGCGGTGAGGAGGGCGGGCGAGGAAGGGTTTGCTTGGCCAGGGTGTTTGGGATGTTAGGTGTCTGCCAGGGCAGAGTGTTGTCTGACAGCCAGTGAGGGGGGGACATGGACCTGATCTACGCCAAACCCCCATGACTTCGGGGAACGTCCCCTCCCAGGGTGGATGAGGGACGGGGCAGGCAGGGCAGCATCACGAGCAGAGCACTGCCTCACCTTCCCGGCTCCCACGGAACGGGCTGGCAGCCCCCCGGGGCTCACGCGGACTGGGGATGCTCAGAGGGTGCCGGGGAACCCAGGGAACACAGGGCTGGGCTCAGGTTTGCTGCTGTGCTGCAGCTCCCTGCCACGTGTCTCAGTGAGAACTAGCCCTTTTGCCACCTGAGACCATCTGTCTTGTCACCCAGGCATCCCAAATCCTGCTTGGGCACCTCATTGCTGCTCCTGGGGGATCTCAGCAAACCTGGCTTTACTGGGAGCTGTGAGCGGGGTGCGGAGTGGCTTGAACCCATGCGAGAGGGCAGCTGGGCTTCTGCCCTCGGCACTGCCGGCGCGGCTTGCGGGCAGCCACGGCAGTGCGATGGGACGTGGCAGTCCCTCAGGCCAATCTCTGCTGTGTACCTGGAGGCAAGTTTGTTTTCCAGTCCTGGTTTTCAGAAGTGTCGAGGGCTGGTGGCTCTGCCTGCCATCACCAGCTCCCTGCCCTTGGTTCTTTGCCCATTGGAGAGGGCAGAAGCATTAGGGATGGAGAGGGGGAAAAAGATAACTCAGGGGTATGCCGGGACAAGGCAGAGGGCAGGAACAGGCAGGTTGAACATCAGGGGAACTCAGCTCAGTTTTCATCCTCTGCAAATACTCAGATGGAGTCCGCTTGCCACGATCTTTCAGCAGCGCAAGGGATTGCCCTGTCTTTAACTCTCGTTCTTTCCTCTTCTCTCCTGTCCCATCCTCGCTCCATCTCCATGGGCAGAGCTGTGGTCCCAGCTGGGCAGCAGCTCTCCTGCCTACACCATGTCCGGCAGAAGTTTCACACGGCCTTGGGGCAATCCACCAGCAGCCGGGGAGCTGAGAGCCGTGGTCTGGCACCGCTCTGGGAAGAGACGTTATCTCCAGATGTTGGCCTCCCTGATAACAGCGAGCCTTCACCCTTCCCCATCTCCTCCAGCAACCCGGCACGTGCCTGGAGGGTTGGTGCCATTTGCAGGGGCAGAAGAGGGACGAGCTGGGACTGGGGACGGGGACAGAGCAGAGCCGTCCCGCAGCCCACCCTCGGCACTGCTGGAGGAGCCCGGGGTGGGTGAGCCACCTCACAGACTTGGTGACATATCAAAAAGCACCTTTTCTTAGCTCAGGACTCATGCCCAAATGGCAGGGGTTGCCAGCTGGGGTGAGAGCCTTCGCCGCAGTTGCCTGACCTTTAAAGAAAGGTGGTTGGAGAGATGGAGGGAGCAGAAATCCCTGAAAGATTATTTGTTTCTCACGAACTATATTTAGGCGCCATCGGCAAAAGCCAAAAGTGCTGAGTTCTGCTAAATAAATACGGGAGCTTTGTGTTTTTTTCCCCCAGAGGAGAAGAGGATTAGTAAGTGAAGGGTAAATAGTATTTTTGTTTGACATACCTGAGGGTTTCCATTCCAAGTTGCCGTCTTGAGCTGTCAATACCGTGATGATGATGATGGACCTCAAACAGCAATGCCCCATCTTGGGAAAATATTTCTTGGAAAAGAAAAGGAGGCAGCCGGCTTACCCACCATGGCGCTGCCTTTTTTTTTTTTTGGTTAAACTTTGCGTTCTTGAGCATTTTCATAAAAGTTTGCAATTCAGATGTTTTTAAGCTAGAAGTAGGTCACGCTGGTGCCACTCCAGTAGCAAAGTCCTTCCCCGGTGGGACGCGCACCCCCGGGCTCCCTGGCTGCCTGCCCCCACCAGTGCTGCCCCAGAGGCACAGGGTGCCCGGGTGGCCAGGGCGGTCGAGGTGGTCCTTGGCTGGTGCAAGCAGTGCTGCAGGGGATGGCGAGGAGGTCACTTCGCTTCTCTGGAACACGCTTGGGTCATCTTGGGTTTAATTCTTCGCTCTTTTGGATTCCCTGTGCCTGAAGCCCTTCTCCCCCACTGCGGTTGGATCTGGAACTTCCCAGTGGAGGGTTTGCAGGTGGGGTGTGGGGCTGGGGGGGGGTGCCAGGCAGGCGAGGGGTGTTTGCTGATCGCTCAGGGGTGTAAGAGCCCGTCTGACCGGCCGGGCGCAATGAGGAGCAGAGTGAGCCATCAGGAAACACCTGTTTGGACGAGAAGTCCAAAGCCCACAGGCGGTGGCAGGCAGCGCGGCAGAAGAGCTCCGGGTTCATCTTGAGCAGAGCAGAAAATCTGTTACCCCAAAGTCATCAGAATTCCGTGTCCCTCAAGCTGGCTCTGCTGGGACGTCAATGGCTGTCCCTTGTAGAAATAAGGCACTGGGATAATTCAGGTCCTTATTGCAGCAGCTCGTCTGCAGTAGCTCTTCTCCAGAGAAGGCCAAGTGGAGTTTGCGATGGAAATTGTTGCACAACGGCAGCACCCTGGTAAGCAGATTAGAGAACCAGCTGAAGAACTTCCCCCTGGAGCTGCTCCTCTGGCCAGTTTAGAGATGATGGTCTTGTAGCATGCTCCATGTGGGGAGGAGAAGATGAAGGAGGTACTCGAGGAAGAAGCACATCAGGGAGGAGGATGCTTGTACCAGGTGGTTCATCAAGAGCAAGAAGTGACCCAGCCTTGGGAAGGAACCGTCAGAAAGAGGACTGTGACCTGAATGTGGGCTGAGTTGAGGCCTAGGAAGAGAAGAGCGTTTCCCAGTGCTGATGAACTCTGTCCAGTAACAGGGAAGAGGACAGCAAGACCTCAGGTATGCGCAAATACCAAAGGCTGCAAAGACATGAGCGCTTCAGCCTGGGCTGCTCCAGTCTGCTCTCCCCTCTTAGTCCGAACCTTACTGGAGAAGCTGAAATCAACCCAACCCAAAAGCCCTGGAAGTGCCAAAATTCTTCCCATACCACCCTGATGAATCCATGCAGCTTGGCGGAAGGCGTCTGCATCCAGCTACCACGGCTGTGCTCAACCTTGCAGCGAGCATAAGGAGGACTTCGACCGTGAGGAGGGCTTTGACCACAGCACTGGTGGTGTTGCCAGCAAGTGGGGGCTGGCGAAAGGCCACCCGTGGTGGTGGGGCACCCAAGGGAGGCTGCAGGGTGGCAGTGCCTTGAGGTTTCACTGGAGACCTTTGGTTTGACTTAGCAACCAAATGGGCAGTTGGCCCGTTCAACAGTATGTTAAAACCATTTCCAGCAAGTTCCAGTCCTCACAGCCGTCTCCGCTCCTGGGGCAGCACGGCGTGGGCTTGGGCTTGGCTCTGCAGGGCTACTCCTGCTTCCCAGGGGGTGCTTTGGCCGTGGCCCTACCGAGGTCCAGCCTGTGAGCCCACACCAGTGTGAACCGGTGCAGATGTGCTGGGCCCATGGCATCATTCAGAGGTGGCAGAGCGACCCATGAGCCATGCACAAGGGCGGGCTGGGGCCGCAGGAGCTTTTTGCCAGGCCATGAGCATGTCCAACACTGACTTTGGGGACAGCAGGGCTTGAGGATGCTCCCATGCTTCCCAGATTGCCTGGGAGAAGGTTTCTCTTCCACCCAAGCAGCGGTGCTGGTGGCCAGAGTCTGTGCCCAGCACGGCAGCCCCTTGTCTGGCACTTGCAGCAGCCTCCGGAGCTGCAGAGCTGCCTCCTGGGTTGCGTTTGCTGGGATTTGGGCTGCTTCTTGGAGAGATGCGAAGGACTTGGTGCAGAGCTGGGGAGCACGGCCACCTGGGGGGCCACAGTCACTCCGGGGCATCCCGGGACCCTCCCTCCCGGGGGGCTCCCAGCCATGGTGCCACGGGGCTCAGCCCCAGTCCACGTCCTGCCTGGCTCCAGGCTGCCCCGTGGTTCTCCCCTTCTCCTCTGGATCGTATTTATTTATTTATACGGTGAATGTAATAAAACTCCACCAGGAAACGGAGGCGATTCCCTGCCATTCCCGCAAGCCAGCCCTGGGCTGGGGCGAACAAGGAGGCGCATTGTGCGGCACAGACCTGCCTGCCAGCACTGAGCCGCACGCAGCACCGAGGGGCGAAGAAAGGGCCGTGTGTGTCTGTGCCTGAACCGGGACCCAGCGCCGACACCCTCGGCGGCACTGCAGGATGGGGCGTCCTGAGGAAGAAGCTTCACTTTGGGGGGGGCAAGTGGGGCTGGGGATGAAAGGGCTGCTGTGCTGGCTTGGGATGTCATCTGGGAGTGCCGCAGAGCCTGCTCCCAGCACAAGGCGCCTCCTCTACCCATCCTTGGGCTGCCAGGAAACAGGGGTGGGCACTGAAGGTCAGTTGGGGGACAGACGGTGGCCCTATGGCCTTGTCTGGCGGCTGTGTGACCTGCTCTTCCCAGGGCTGAGCCAGCTGGGAGGGAGCTCCAGCCCTTTGCCTGCCTCCGTCAGGCATTGCTGCAAACTGCAGATGGTGCCATCAGTAGGGTTCAGAGTGAACACCTGCTGCCGAGGCTCACCTGGCTCCTGTCCTGCCCCAGAGGGGTCTGGGGGGGTGAGCAAGGTGGCAGGGGGCAGGACACGTCTCAGTCCCCTTTGATGGCGAGGGGGTCCTCACAGCCAGGGACGTGTGTTCCAGCCCCCCCCCCCC